>JAIUZE010032329.1:0-19309 GCA_022085475.1 Heliosperma pusillum | reverse complement strand
TATTATTATTATTATTATGATTATTATTATTATTATTATTATTATTATTATTATTATTATTATTATTATTATTATTATTATTATTATTATTATTATTATTATTATTATTATTATTATTATTATTATTATTATAAGATGCGCGCAGCTTTCATTAAAATAAAATGTAAAGTTTACAAGAAATTGGTGGGGAGCCGAGAGACAATCTGGGCCCCCACCCCCTTAGCTATAGAAAAACTAAGTCTAATGAAAATATAAGCGGCCACCCGAGCCCCTGCATCCTGAGATACCGAGAATTTCTGGATCCGCTTGAAAAACTTAGTTGTTGCATTGTACTTTCTTTCCCACCAAATATTCTAGCATTTCTCTCTTGCCAAATCTTGTAACATACCGCAACAATGCTCCCCCTGTACCATCCTGCTTTCCAGTGGTGCTTCACCCTCTGCCTGTTAATCCAGCACAGCTCTTCCCTGCAATCACTTCCTCTTCCTGTGATACCAATCCAACATTTAATCCTGCTCCAAATCAGCTTGGAGAAAGAGCAATTGAAGAACAAATGTTGGTGGCTTTCACTTTCCTCTTTGTAGAGAACACATCTATTGACTAGCAACATGCCATTCCTAGTTATCATGTCAATGGTGGCATGCTTCCTCTGAGCAGCAAGGGAGGTGATAATTCCATGGCTTGGGATTACAAATTTATGCTTAAGGGCCTGCACCCCTGGAAAACATGTATAATGCCCCCTGAACCAGTCATAAGCTTTGCCAATATGGAACTTATCATGCTGAGACCAATCAGATAGCAGGGCCATAGCAGCATCAATGGTACCAGTCTTAAGTAAAAGCTCATCCTTAACACTGCGGATACTCCTCATACTCTCAGAGTATCTCTCCATACTAGGACTGTTCCAAATCAAATCAGCAGGGAAGATATAAGCAAGGTTCCACTTTACCCACAGTCCCTCATGATGCTGGGTTAAGTGCCAAATCCACTTGGCCAGGCATGCTTTGTTCCAGGCCAGGACCTCCTTCACATCAAACCCTCCCTCATTCCAAGGTGAACAAATTCTTGCCCAGCTCTTGGGAATCATCTTCCTCCTTCCAGGCTCAATGGCCCAGAAGAAATCCTTGCATAGTTTTTTTATCACCTTTAGAATATTCCTAGGCATTAGAGTGTTAGCACACCAGAAGTGAGCAAGTCCAAACACCACAGAGTTCAGGAGTTGAGCTCTGCCAGCATAAGAGAAGAGCTTACTCGACCAGTGACTCACAACAGTTTGGATTTTGGTAATGAGAGCACCATACATGTCAAATGTATTCCTAGCAGTATTTAGTGGCAGCCCAAGATATCGAAAGGGAAAGTTGCCTTCAGAAAACTTAGTAATATCCAGAATTTGACTTTTAACAGTGTCTGAAACACCCCCAAGATAAATTTCAGTTTTATCAGGGTTGGCATGCAATCCAGACCACAGAGAAAAGTCCTTAAGGACTTGCATAACAGCTTGAATTGATGGTACATCTCCTCTAGTAAAAACCATCAAATCATCTGCAAAGATGAGATGGGTAAGACCCAATCTGGAGCATTTAGGATGATAAGAGACCATAGGCTTGTCACATATCCTTTTAAGATACCTAGAGAGGATTTCCATACTGAGGACAAAAAGATAGGGGGAGAGGGAATCACCCTATCTTATACCACTAGAGCCATGAAAGAAGCCATGAATAGAGCCATTTACTTTCACTGAGAACCAAGGGCTAGAGATGCAGCCCATGATCCATCCTATGAATTTGTCAGGGAACTTCAGGGGTATCAGCATACTCTAAATGAACTTCCATTGAAGTGAATCAAAAGCTTTCTTGATGTCAACTTTAATTAAAGATCTAGGAGTGAGGTACTTCCTTCCATATCCCTTGACCAAAGTTTGAGCCATCATTATATTTTCATGTATATTTCTCCTAGGGATAAAAGCAGCTTGTTCTTGCCCAATAATGTTAGGAAGGACCTTCTGCAATCTATTAGTGAGAATTTTGCTAATGGTCTTATAGATGACAGATCAACAAGAGATAGGTCTAAAATCCATCACAGTGTTGCTTATCTTTTTCTTAGGAATTAAAGTAATGAGAGTAGCATTGGCTTGCTTGCTCATTCTTCCAGTCCTAAAAAAATCTAAGACTACCTGGCAGAAATCAGCATCTACTAGATCCCAAGAAGATTTGAAGAAGGCAGAAGAGAAGCCATCAGGCCCAGGGCTTTTGTCATTACCAATCCCAAAAATAGCACTTCTGATTTCCTCATATTGAATAGGACTTGTCAAAGAAGCACAATCCTCCATCTGAACACAAGGCCCATTCTGAATAAAATCATTATCCAATGCAAGCACAGAAGAGGAGCTCCCAAGCAAGTTTTGGTAATAATCAACAAAACTAGCAGCCACATTATCCAATCCCAGTCTATTGCAACCATCCTTATCCTTGATCTGACCAATGACTTGTTGATACCTTCTTTCTTGAATCTTAGCATAGAAATACTTAGTAGAAGAGTCCTCATGAGAAATGTTGTCTACTTTAGCTTTTTGTTTAAGAATAGTCATTTCAGCTTTCTTAAGCTTAACATAAGTACCAAGGAGTTCCTTCTCAAGATCAAGCATAGCATAGCTAACATCCTGCCCCTGAGCATATCTTTGACAATCAAGAAGTTCCTTAATAAGTGATATTTTGTACTAATTTATCCCCCGTTTTAGCTCGATTTCCATACGATTTATGCACTTTGTTAAGTCATTAACGAGCTAATATTGATATTCTAGTTGTTTTGCGTGTTTTGACTCGTTTTATAGGAAATGAAGCGGTTTTGCTATATTTTCCTATTATTTGGAGCAAAGGCACTAGGATACGATTTTTCAAGGAATTGATGATAGCCAGTTCACGATTTGATTACGATTCCGCTACATCCTTCCTCAATTGGATTTATCTTGGACTTTGGCTTTGAACTTCAAAAGGAAACATCAACCCAAGTCAAAAGAAGATCAGCCCAAGCCCAATTCCGTATTGCATTGACCAAGACCAAGGCATAGGATTCCGTGCCTAAGACGAAAAGACGGAAGAATCCATCTTGCACATTTACCCGATCAGATTACCCTTTACCCGATCGGGTATTTCTGCAAATGGACGTTACTTAGCTCTTCTTCAACCGAGCTTAAATGTGTGATTTAATGCTTTGACTAGGGTATGAATTTGGACGAGGGATCAGCAGCCATGCAGCCCTATAAAAGCCAATGATCACCACACACAATTATCATCTCATATCTCATATATATCATATCTCTTATCATCTTTTTATCATATTCTACACAACTTCATATTATCTTTTAGCATACTTTCATACAATAACACATTTCATAGTTTATTTCTTTCTTACAAGTTTTAGAATATAGTTTATTTCTCAGTGTTTCTCTAGTGTTTTCATAGCTTTTGTTATTGGATATTTGTTCTTTACTTTCGTTCTTATATATTCATATTCCAAACTCGGTAATTCTCTATCTTTTACTATGCAAATTTCATCATGAACCTTAATTTAATTAGTATTATTTTCATATTGTTGTTGTTAGGAAATCAATCTAAAATTAATCTAGTTAAACTGAAATAATGTTTATCATGCCACATTATAATTTACCTAATCATATAATGCCAGATTATAATTTACCTAATCATATAATCCTAAAAATTGTCACTAGAATCATTATTAATATAATCACCATAATCACTTTAGTATTTATACTTCATAGTTTAATTTCATACATCTTTTTCTTATTATTTTACTTAATCACGTGATCACATAAATTAGATATAATATTGTAAGATTAACATTGTGTAAATAACATAAATAGAGTTGTAATATTGAAATGATTTACGAGTTAAATGAATTAAAAGAAGAGTAAATACCAATTGAACCATCTAGTTGTTTCTTCCTTTGGTCATGCCAAATTCTATAACTATGTTTAGTGGTCATAAACAATTGTTTGTATTAGTCAATTTCTATCTTTATAACGAGAGTTGGGATGGGAATTAGGACTACCAATAGGGGTTTAGTGACCTAACCATGCTGAGAGGACGTTAGGACCCATTAAAAAGTCGGTACGAATCCGAGAGGAATATACCGCTACAAGGCTTAGACAATCGTAGTAATTCTAATGTTGGTATCAATGAAGCTTTAAATCGTTTTACTTGAATTTCTCTTTCACTATATCAATTTGATTAGATAGTTTATTTTACCGTTTTAGATAGTTTATTTCATTGTTATCTAGTTAGTTTACTTTATCGTCTTTCTATTTCCGTTCTTAGATAGTTTACTTTATTATTATTATCTAGTTTATTAGTTTAGTTAGATAGGCTTTCAATATTGTCATTTAAATATCGTCTTTAGTTAGAATTTAATTGTTGTTATTCGGATCAGAGCACTTCCCCGATCGGGTACGTGACAACCCGATCGAGTAAGTAGTCTGTTTTGAGTTTTACATTTTGCAATTTACATATTTGTCATTTACATATCGTCATTTATATACTTGTCATTTTATTTTATGTTAATAGTTTATACAACCACCTCAAATGACTCGAACTTAAATGAAAATCATTCCATAGCAATTCATAGTTAACACGTACTCCCTGAGGATTGACACCCTACTTCCCTAATTACATTCCTTATGTTGTTAGCCTAAGTGCGGGTAATTATTTTTGTATCGGGACCGCGACATAACCGATCAAATTTTGGCGCCGTTGCCGGGGAGCATGGTTTTGTTTATCTATGTATTGTTGGTTTTTGTTTATCATTTCTACCATTTTTAGGTGCAACCGTACCTAAATCGTTACTAACTTTCTCTTTTGTGTTTTTCTTGTAGGTTGACAAAAAATGGTACTAACAAGGGAAGATCCAAGGTACCGGGTTTTTGAGCTCGCTAGTGGGATCCTAAGGGTCCATATGACTTTGATTGCTCTCATAGAGGGTAACCAATTTAGTGGAAAACCAAACGAAAACCCGTCACACCATCTACAAACCTTTTGCGAATTGTGTCAAACCTTTATGAGGGACGGAATCACCCAAAACAAAATTAGAGAAACTCTTTTTCCTTTATCACTAAAGGGAGAAGCTAAATGGTGGTTCACCCGTCGTTTAAAGGAAGCCACAAGACCAATGCAGTGGGAAGAGATTGTTATCGCTTTTCACCGTAGGTTTAGAACCAGTTTGTCAAACCTATCCATTAAATCACAAAATGAAAGTGGGGAAGGTTCAAAAACCAATGGGGGAGAGCGAAAGAAGAGTCGAGTAGAAACTTCAAATGATGTTGACACCACAATTTCCTTAGCCTGTCCCGTTCAACCAAACGAAACCACCCCAAAAAGCGCTTTATATCGCCCAAAAGTTTTCAACCCATTTACCTCATTAACAACACCATGTGAACTTTGTGGTAGGATAGGGCATGTGCCTCAACGATGTGGGAACAAACTCACACCCTTAAACCCTTTTCACCCACAATTTTGCCAAACTCAACCCATTAATACATCTCATACAATTCCACACTCATCCTTTCAAAATGATCAATTTATAACGAGAGTAGATATCAAGTTAAGGGAAGTAACCCAAGCCCAACATAATTTGTACTCATACTTCGTTTCTAGCCTAAACTCACTCAAATCAACCATTTTGTCTCTCCAAAAGAGAGTAGAGGAGTTGACCCCATCGAGTTCTAGTCAACATACCCAAGGGAGTGAAGCACCATCGATTGTCACAATTGACATGATTAGTGACAAAACTTGTGATCATCCTCTTGGGAATGGAAAGAGTAAGGAGACAATTTTTAGGTTACCCCATGAACTTTGCAACAATCTGACACTATCCAAACCAACCAAAGTCCCTACACACGAGGAGACATCTCGTCTCGAAGCTTTGATCATGACGTTGATAAAAGCTCAAGGGAAATTGGAAGGAAGAATTGAAGAAGCAACTTTGGCAACAAACGAAGCTTTTCAAAATTAGAAGCAAGGATTGGCAAGATATCTCGAGAAAATGAAGCAACCAAAAACTCCAAGGAACCTACCCTTGAAGAAGGGAAGATTATCATCCCTTCCAAACTTAAGGACCCAGGTTGTTTCAACATTTCTTTCACAATGTGTTTTCATAAGGTCAAAGGTGCATTGTGTGATTTAGGAGCCGCTATTAGCGTCATGCCTTTTGATTTCTATCATGACCATTGCCCAATACAAATGAAATTCACTAGTACTAGCCTTCAACTAGCCGATGGATCTATGCATACTCCCGCAGGAATTGTGGAAGATGTCCCAATACGGATTGGATACTTCCTCATTCCCGTCGATTTTTATGTCATATTTTCAAAGAAAGAAAGGAATGACTATATTATATTAGGAAGACCCTTCCTAAATACGGTTGGAGCTTGTATAGATGTGAAAGGAGAAAAGATCACGTTTGAAATAGATGGATCGAGTGCCACCTTTGATAAAAAGGGGAATGTGTTGAGCGTTGGAGATGGCGACCTCGAGGCTTTCAAAGCTTCAAAAGCATGATTAGAATGAGATTGCCATGGGTGTTGGCAAAAGGTAAATGAGGAAATTCAAGGACGAATCCAGCTACAAGGAGCTCAAATCCCTTCATAAGGCTTAAGGAGGGATAGGAAAACAAAGTCTAGCATGACTTAAAAATGCCCTTGTCGGGAGGCAACCCGTCTTTTTCTTTACTTTTTCTTTATGCATTCTTTATTCCATTTATTAGACAATAATTTGGACTATTTGATTTGGACTATTTTTGGATTTTGTGTTGTAGTAGTTAGGAACAATTTTTTCGTTTTACTTGTTATTATGCGTTTTTAGTTGATAGTATTTCGTACTTAGAATCGGAGGATCTATTGAGACTAGAAGGAGCTATCCTTGGCCCAAGTTGTCAAGATTACTAAGGTTAGTAAGTATGTTCAAGGACATAGCCCAAATGTAAGCACAAGTGGCAAAGAAAAAAGAAACAAAAAACGGACCAACAGGTTTCCCCGATCGGATCCGTGTATACCCGATCGGGTAAATCGCCTGATCCGTATTTTGCTCTAATTTCTTCTATAAAACCCACTTGCTACCCTTTGCTTGCTGCCTTATACCAGTGTTCTTCAATTTCTAAGCTCAAAATTCTCTCAAAACCTTGAATTCTTAGTCTTTTCTTACAAAATTTGTTCCTATAGTTCATCAAGGGCAACTTCTAAGCATCATCAAGTAAGTTATTTCTACTTTAGTTACTTCAATCTCTCTATATTTTTCAGAAATCCAACATGAACAAACCCTAACTCAAATTTGGGGGTTCTTGATTTTGATTGCAAAACTTATTTAAATTGGATTTCTAATGATTATTACATGCTATAGAGTGAATTTTAGTTATTAATTAGGATGATAACTATGATTTGAATGCTCATATGCTCCTTAGGATACTCATCTTTACTATATGCTAAGAACTTTTGCTTAAGTGGTAGTATGATGCTTGAATTCATGCTCTATACTATGAATCTTATTGTATTGATTAGCATTAGTATCTTTAGGTAGTAGCCAACTTATGATTTAAGTGTATGTTGCTCATCTTAGTGACATATTTTTATACTTAAAACATCCATTTGTGCTCAAAAGATAGCATGACAATGTTTTACTAAGGTCACTATGCTTGAATTTGTGCTCAAAACTTAGTATTCTAACATGTATGCTATAAACTTGTGTTTATAAATGAGGTGTTTTAATACTAGTTATTTGTAGAAAATGGCACCTACATTAAGGAAATCAAAAAGGGCAAGAACCTCCAATCAAGGAGAAAGTAGTAGAGCACAAGAAGAAGATATAGAAATGCTTGAAGCGCATGATCAACCCGAAAATCAAGGAAATGCTATGCATGATCCTAACTTTCCGGATGTAGAATTTAGTTCACACAAGCAATGGCAAAATTGGTGCATTCTTAAAAGCAAAGTTATGAGGGCTACCAAGTTCCTCAATGTTTCTTCTTTAAGGCATATGAAACTTTATGAGCATGTTAAAGTGTTATTTAGGGGTCTAGGTATAAACTTTAGTTATAAGACCTACCCTCAATTAACCCTTGAATTTTTGAGCTCTTTTGAGTTACATAGGTCTAGAAATAGAAATACTATGCCTCAAGTTCAGTTTCGCTTGTTTAATGATGATTATAATATGAACTTAGAGAACTTTGCTAGACAAATTGGTCTCACCACTGAGGATACCGTTACCTCACCTCCAAAAGGCTTTGATGTTAGCCTGCTTTGGAGTGCTATTTCGACTTACCCTGTCTCTCGTTGGGACCATGTCCCACACCAACATATCCATCATCCCGCCATTAGAATCTGGCAAAGATTCATGGGATGGACCTTCTTGGGATGTGCTGAGCCTCATTTGGTGAGACGAGTGGAGTTAGAAATGTTAGGAGGATTTTTGAATGTGAATGGTGATGAACCATGGTCTATTAGTATTCCGTATCATTTTGCTGTTCAGTTGACCAAAGCTATTAATCCTAAGAACACTGCAATTGTCTATGGAAGTCTTATCACTCACCTTGCTATGCGAGTTTGTGGTTTTAACCAAGCCACCACCGACCTCAAGGCATTGACTACACCTCCCACCGAGATGGGAAATGGGTTGGATTATGCTTATTTTGTTCAGCTCAACTGGTTTCGAGTCTCTCACCCCCATATGATTTGGAGGATAGCTGGCCGTGATTCGGTGAAGTTGACCGCCGAGGTAGAGCAAGTTCCATTTCTTCGGCAGCGTCCTCAACTTCAAGAGGGTGAGGCTATCTTACCCCGACCCACTTACTACCTCCCTGTTGGGGATATTACCTCTATCGACCCCCCTGTTCAACTTAGATCCCGCCGCCCTGAGGTAGGATCATCCTCTCACTCGACCCATGCTGCGGGCTATGTTGTAACAACCCGTAATTTGAAAGACTTAAATTATATTTGAAAAATAATAAATTTAATTTATTTTTAATTTATTAAGATTTATTTGAATTTATGATAATTTAATATAATTATTTTGAATTTATTTGGAATTAAAGAATAGGTTTTACGGTTTAAACCCGAACGTCATTTAACTATTCCCGAGTCAACTTAAGTCCCGAAACAAACCCGGAACCCGACTCCTACATGTGCCACACGTCCCAAGGCACTCTTTCCACTCATTTTAGATCTTTTGATTTCTTTGATTAAACTAATACAAATATCTAAGATATTTGTAACTTTATCGATCTGTCAATTTAAAACAAATCGCTTAAAAACAGACCCGATTTCCCCCTACTTCACACGCCTCTTCCTCTTCCTCTTAGGATTAGATATTTTCCTTTCTTTTGATTAAACTAACATAATATCTAAATAATATCTACATATTTTATTAAACTAAAATAATATCTAATAATATCTAAATAATTACCATAATATATTTATAAAACCCGAGTCAATCCCGTAACAACAAGTTCAAAACCCGACTCCCGTAATTCCCTATATTTACACGGCCCAACTCCCACTCTTACTCACTAATTATCTTTTCATTTTACATTAAATCAACTTAATATCTATTTAATACCTTCTTTAATATAATCATAATCGTTCTTCGTGTTCTTGATCGTTCTTGAGCATTCTTGAGCAAAATCGTCACAAAACCTTCGTTACTTGGCCAACTCCGTCCTAACTTATATTTCTAGAGTCTCCTCTCCGCTCTTCATCTCTATGTACGTTTTATTTTCAATTCCGACAAAATCGTTTTCAACACTTTAATTGTTGAAATCAAGTTTTAATTCTAATAATGTTATTTTTGTCATTTCTTATAGGAGAAGATTTTGAAGACGAGTTTGGTGACTCGTATATTTTAGAAGAAGATTAGTAGACGGGTTTTTAGGTCTTATTTTGGTGCTATTTGGTTTTGTGCTAGCTAAGGTAACGATTACCGAGTTACTCGACGAATTAATGTCACATATCTTTTACTTATGTTTTGTTATTTACGGTTTTAAGTAGTAACATGGTAGGTTGTTATTATTATTAAGTTTTATGAATTTTTAACATATTTAGTGTTTTGACATGTTGGATGATTTGTTCATAATCATAATTTTAGTATGAATGATGGATGAATTGGTTGTTAAAATGGATGGTTGTTAATTAAAACATGTTAGAAATAAATTTGGGGTTGTTGTTGGTGGTGGCGGTGGGTGGCTGAAAACGGCCGGTTTCCAAGCCGGTTCAGCAGGTCCAGGCCGGTTCAGACCCGGTCTGGGTTTGGTCCGTGTTTGGGGTTGGTCCGTGATTTGGCCTTTGGGCTTGTGTCGATACTTGATTGTTTTGTTGTTGTTTTGACGGGTTTTAAATATGTTAAGCATGCGGGAAATATTAAGAAACGGTTTTAGAAATAGTTGACCAAAACCGGCCCAAACTAGGCCCGTGGGCCCAGTCCAGGCCCGGGTTGGTTCACTCCCGGTCCAGACCATCATGAACCGTTGAAGTCCCTTTGGACTGGTGACGGTTTCTGAGTTGATCGTTCTATTATATTAGGTTTTGTAATATTTAGCAAGTGGGAAATTTTAATAAGTAAATTATTTAATTAAAAGTATTTTTCATAATATTATAATTTCTCACATGTTAGAAATTATAATACGTGATTGTAGTTTAATTTTATATCCTTTAAGTCAAGCGGGTTTTCGTATGATTTTAATAATTCACATGTTAGAAGTTTTAATAAAAATAGCAGAATGAAATATGTTCTTGTTCAAGCCGCTAAAGGCTAAGACTATTTTTAGCGTTGACCAAACGGGTTTGGTCAAACTAAGATCTAGTAGCCCCGGCGTTTGACTGATGACCCGTCGCGACTCGGGTCGGGATTGTCTTCAAGTAAGGTTTATTTAAGGAAGGAAGGAATGAGCCGTTAGTAGATATGGAGACGATAGATATTTGAATGTGATTTATATGCAATTAGTCACATGATAGGCAGTTTTTCCCGTGACTGTTTAATTGTATGATATATGTCGTGTTGACTAAGTACTCATAGAGAATTATGATTATATGGCGTCTTGACCATTCTAATTCTAAATGAGCACCTTGGACCATGACATTGATAGGCCTTACTATCTTTAACGAGCATATGGAGTTCACAGCTTGATAGCTTTTGTGTTCCGGCTTGGTGGGTTTATATCCAAGTCGGGGCATGGCTGCCTATTTCATTTTGGGAATGGAGCCAGCTTAAGTACTAGCCATCTATGCTTAGGGGGTCGCCTAGTAGAGTTTCTCATGTACGGTTATGTCATGGGACGGGGAATGGAATAGCTGTTGTCGCTAGGTATGATCAGTCTAGGACTAGGATGTTTTCCTACCTTGTGGTATAGCCTCGAGTTACAGAAGTCGACTATTGACGGTACTAGGAACTTATGCCTGTTTGTAGACGTATTGGTCTTTCATGTTTGGATGATTCTATGAATCTTAGAAGGTGAGATGCAAGCCGGCTAAGGTTGATAGAGTTTGGATTACCGGTTGTTAACTGATTCACATGATATTATGTTTGATTAGGGTTTGAGTGTATCATGGCCATGTTAAAGGTAACCTCTGAGCTAGCATACCAGCTTCCTAACCTAGGGTATGGTTGTAAACTATTCCACTGATAGTTGCATGAGTAGCTTAACCTTCATATGCTAGGTTATATGTTAGTTATTTGTTTCAACATGAAAAAGCATCGTATATGTTTAAGGCTTGTATTTTCCAGTATACATTTCTTTTATGTTATTATGTTTATTAAAACTCGGACATTTCGTGGCTGGGGAGAACCGGAGTTAATCACCACGGATGTGCTTACGGTTTGTTTATAGTTAATGCGGGTTGCAGGTGTGAGGCAGAACTTGGTACATTTGACGAGCTAGCGAGTGAAAGTATACCTTGGACTATATTCGGGGTTCTTAGGTGTATTATATATTACACCTTTTATTCCGTATTTATACGGGAGATTATGTCTCCCTGTTTGGGATTACTCTTATGTATAATATTATTTCCTTTTTGTTATGAACCTTTTTCTTTAAGACACCTTTGTTATGATGAATATATTTAATGGTAGGTTCCGGTTTTAAAATTTACCGATTTTCATTAAAGTGAACCTATTAAAAACGTATTCTCATCTTTTATTTATTTAAATTAATTGTTTATCTTTCCGCAAAATTCGAGGGTGTCACAGTTGGTATCAGAGCATTTTTGCTCCCGACGCACGTTTGTGTACCCTAGTATAAATAACTTGACCTTAATAAAATAATAAACTTGTGAGATAGAATGGTAGGATGGGTAGATTAGGATTTATGTTGTAGTCTCTTTGTGCTTGCTAAATGATAAGTACTAATCTGTGTTTTTCTTTTGCAAGATGCCTCCGAGAATTGACAACCCGATCCTAGCAGCTCTTACTCTTATTATACAGAATCAGCAAAATCAACAAAATCAACAGCCGAATCCTATTCCTAATCCTCCTCACGACCATGAGAGACACGGAAGTTATACATGGGTTGCTTCACAACTGGCTAGGAGCAAAGCCAAAACCTATGGTGGTGAAGTGGATCCCATCGAACTTTCTGAATGGATACGGGAAATGGAGAAGAACTTTTCTCTATATGATGTTCTTGAAACGGATAAAGTCCGTCTTGCTTCCCACTTCTTAGTGAAGGAAGCTGATCAGTGGTGGACTCTTTCCGGTCCTACTGCTAAGTTAGAACCTGGTTTTAGTTGGACTCATTTCCGTGAGCTATTAGAGACGAGGTTCTACCCTGATGAATTGAGGCAGCAGAAACTGAAGGAATTCATGGACTTCAAACAGGGAAGACTCTCAGTTCAGGAGTTCACGACCAAGTTCAACGAGTTGGCTCATTATGCCACTCGGCTTATTTCAAGGGAGGAAGACAAGGCATTCTTTTACCTGGGAAAACTTTCTCCTCAGGTGAAGGGCAAGATCAGTAGGGGTGCTACTTCCTTTGTCTCTATCTACAACGATGCTATATGGGCAGAGAGGTCAATTCGCGAGATTGCCGACGAGGCTCGTACCTCGTATGTTGCTCCTAATGCTTATGGTAAGAGACCGTTGTATCCTACTTCTCGACCTTCCTTTTCCTCCTCTTACTCAAACAAGAGGAAGAATTTTCAGAGTGGACAAGCAACTCAGAGTAACCGTCCATTCGTCCCAAGCAACAACAACGATCTTAAGGGTCGTATCTGTTTTGGGTGCAAGATGCCTATGCATCCCGGTATTGGCTGTTTCAACAAGCCAATTGTGTGCTATACTTGTCAGAAACCGGGACACAAGTCTAATGTATGTCCTGATAAGAATAAGATAGCTTCTACACCAGCTACTTCTGGGAGACCGAAGGGTTGAATTTTCATCATGAGCCGCGCTAAGGCCGATGCTCAACCAGACATTGTGACTGGTATGTTTTCAATTTATGAAATACCGTGTTTAATTTTATTTGATACGGGAGCTTCTTTGTCCTTTATTTCGATGAGACTATCCGATAAATTACCTCTCAAAGCTTCAATTGGAGAAAGTACTCCTATATCTTTACCGTCCGGAGATGTGTTTTCATGCTCTTATATTCATTCGGACATTCCAATATCAATAAACGGATCTACTTTTCCGGCGAATCTTCTTCGGTTCCCTCTTGAAGAATTTGATATCATTCTGGGCATGGATTGGTTATCTACTTATTATGCTCGATTTGAATGCCGTGACCAGAAGATTATTCTCAAAAGTCCTTTAGGTACCCGTGTATCCTATCAAGGGGTTCGAAAACAGACCACTGTGAAACTTGTTTCGGCTATGAAGATGGTAAAAGCTATCAAGAAAGGTTACAAAGCTTTCTTATGTGTTGTGACTACTTCTACCACTTCGTCTTTGCCTTCATGGGAAGATGTGCCAATTGTTCAAGAATTTCCAGATGTATTTCTCGATGAATTACCAGGAATTCCACCTGAAAGAGATGTTGAGTTCTCTATTGAACTAGTTCCTGGAACTGGTCCTATTGCGAAAGCTCCATATCGCATGGCACCTACCGAATTGAAAGAGTTGAGAGTTCAACTTGATGATATGATCGCGAAAGGCTTTATTAGGCCTAGTGCATCTCCTTGGGGTGCGCCCGTGCTCTTTGTCAAAAAGAAAGACGGTTCTATGCGACTGTGCATTGATTATCGTGAGTTGAACCTTGTTACAATCAAAAATAAATATCCACTTCAGCGTATTAATGATCTCTTTGACCAGTTACGTGGTGCTTCAACTTTTTCAAAGATTGATCTTAGATCGGGTTATCATCAAATTCCCGTTCGTGAAGCGGATATTCCCAAGACTGCTTTTAGCTCGAGGTATGGTCATTTCGAATTTAATGTGATGCCATTCGGTTTGACTAACGCTCCAGCAATATTCATGGATCAGATGAATCGTACCTTCCGCGAGTACCTCGATAAATGTGTTGTGGTATTCATTGATGATATTTTGATCTTTTCTAAATCTAAGGAAGAACATGTTGATCACCTCCGAACCATTTTGGGAGTTCTTCGACGTCAAAAATGGTACGCTAAGTTCTCCAAATGTGAATTCTGGTTGCCCGAGGTATCTTTCCTTGGTCATGTCATTTCAAAAGACGGGGTTATGGTCGATCCAGCTAAGATTGAGGCCGTGGTGGAATGGAAGAGTCCGAAAAATGTGTCCGAGATTCGGAGTTTCCTTGGTTTAGCGGGTTATTACCGTCGGTTTGTGAAAGATTTCTCTAAGTTAGCAAGACCGATGAATCAATTGCTAAAGAAGGAAGCAAAGTATATCTGGACCGATGAATGTGAAAATGCCTTCTTGGAATTAAAGAAGAGATTGACTACCGCACCGGTGTTGACTTTACCAGATGATGAAGCTGATTATGATGTCTATTGTGATGATTCTAAGCATGGTTTGGGATGTGTCTTAATGCATAATAGAAAAGTCATTGCATATGCTTCTCGACAACTCAGGGCTCATGAAGTGAACTACCCGACTCATGATCTTGAGTTAGCAGCTGTGGTGCATGCATTGAAAACTTGGAGACACTATCTTATTGGGGTTCATTGTCGAATCTATACCGATCATAAAAGCTTGAGGTGCATCTTTACTCAGAAGGAGTTGAATATGAGACAGAGAAGATGGTTAGAGTTAGTGAATGATTATGATGCCGAGTTTATTTACCATGAAGGAAAGGCAAATGTTGTGGCAGATGCATTGAGTAGAAAGACTAGTCATTCATTGAATGCTCTTAGTACTTTACCCGATGAACTGGTAACAGAATTTCAGAAGCTTAAGATACAGTTTGTTGGGAAAGGATTCGATTATCTTGGTGCTTTGACTGCGGAACCCGATTTCTATCGAGAGATTCGTACTTACCTACCGGAGGATGCTACTTTCATAGCCATACGAGCAAAAATCATACTTGGGCAAGCTAAGGATTGTGTGGTGGATAATGATGGCTACCTTCGTTACCATGGTAGAATGTATGTTCCGAGAAGTGCCGAGTTGAGAAAGAGAATACTTGACGAAGGCTCACCTTCTCCGTATTCTATTTCATCATGGCGGGGACAAAATGCTAAAAGAGTTGAGACCACAGTTTTGGGGCTAGGATGAAGATTGAAGTGAGGATGTATGTATAAAATGTCTTACTTGTCAAAAAGGTGAAGACGAACATCAAGACCAGGTAGGTTTCGACAACTTGGGAGGAAATTCCTCTGTGGAAATGGGAGTCTATTTCTATGGATTTCGTGATGGCTTTACCTACTACTTCTAGTGGAAAGAATGCCATTTGGGTTATTGTAGACCGTCTAACCAAGTGTGCCCGATTCGTGCCTATCAAAGAAACTTGGAAGATAGATGTATTGGCTAGTGCTTATGTGAGAGAGATAGTACGCTACCATGGAGTGCCTAAAGATATAGTTTCAGATCGTGATCCGAGATTCTGTTCCCGATTCTGGACGGCTTTACAAGAAGCCATGGGTAGTAAATTGTTGATGAGCACAGCATTTCATGCCACTACTGATGGTGAAACCGAGAGGACGATCCAAACTTTGGAAGATCTTCTCCGGGCTTGTGCCTTAGACTTTCACGCTTCTTGGGAGAAGTGTTTGCCTCTGGTTGAATTTTCTTATAACAACAGTTACCATGCTTCTATCAAGATGGCACCATACGAGGCTTTATACGGTAGGAAGTGCCGTAGTCCGGTTTGTTGGGATCAAGTCCAGGATGATCATGTGTTGAGTCCCGACATAGTGACTGAAACGATCGATCAAGTTCAAGTCATTCGTGAGCGAATGAAAGCCGCTCAAGATAGACAAAAATCCTATGCCGATGTCCGTCGTCGACCACTTGAATTTGATGTTGATGACCGAGTATTCCTTAAAGTGTCACCGATGAAAGGAGTGAAACGGTTTGGAGTGACGGGAAAGTTGAGTCCTAAATATATTGGACCATTTCGTGTGCTTAAGAGAGTTGGTCCCGTTGCTTATCGTTTGGAATTACCTCCGAACTTGAGTAAAGTTCATGATGTGTTCCATGTTTCTCAATTGAAGAAGTATATTAGTGATCCGAGTCATATTATTCAAGAAGAAGTGTTGGACTTGGAACCTAATTTGGCTTTGGAAGAAAGGCCGATTCGTATACTTGAAAGGGCTAGCAAACAACTCAGAAAAAAAGTGGTACCCTTAGTTCGTGTCCTTTGGCGTTGTGGAAACGTTGAAGCAGAAACTTGGGAACCCGAAGCTAAAATGTTAGCTAAATATCCCGAGCTCTTTGCTTGAGGTAAATCTTCTTCTTTCTTCCCTCTTTCTATTCGATTTATTCTTTCAAATATTCCGTTCCTTCTATCGAATATCATCTCTTATAGATAGATTATTAGAAGCTTTAGTTAGAAATTTTAGGCATAGATAGTAGAGTTATTACCTTTACTATAGAATTTTTGAACTAAAAGCTTTTGGAAATGTTTGATGATTTCAAGTAATTTTACCGTCAAGGAGTGTTGAGACTCGTTATTGGAGACGTTCGATAACTAGTTTTCTCATTTGTTGATGCGAAAATGTATCTTTTAAGTCTTTGACTTGGGACGTCGATGTTCTTAACTGCAGACGAGAACCTTCCGCCCCGTTGATAAGACCCTGTATTTTTATTACAAATAAATTTTTAAAAGGTTTGAAATAGACCTAAATATATGTCACTTTACTCCTTCTAAGTTTCGAGGACGAAACTTTTTAAAAGGAGGGGTGATTGTAACAACCCGTAATTTGAAAGACTGAAATTATATTTGAAAAATAATAAATTTAATTTATTTTTAATTTATTAAGATTTATTTGAATTTATGATAATTTAATATAATTATTTTGAATTTATTTGGAATTAAAGAATAGGTTTTACGGTTTAAACCCGAACGTCATTTAACTATTCCCGAGTCAACTTAAGTCCCGAAACAAACCCGAAACCCGACTCCTACATGTGCCACACGTCCCAAGGCACTCTTTCCACTCATTTTAGATCTTTTGATTTCTTTGATGAAACTAATACAAATATCTAAGATATTTGTAACTTTATCGATCTGTCAATTTAAAACAAATCGCTTAAAAACAGACCCGATTTCCTCCTACTTCACACGCCTCTTCCTCTTCCTCTTAGGATTAGATATTTTCCTTTCTTTTGATTAAACTAACATAATATCTAAATAATATCTAGATATTTGATTAAACTAAAATAATATCTAATAATATCTAAATAATTACCATAATATATTTATAAAACCCGAGTCAATCCCGTAACAACAAGTTCAAAACCCGACTCCCGTAATTCCCTATATTTACACGGCCCAACTCCCACTCTTACTCACTAATTATCTTTTCATTTTACATTAAATCAACTTAATATCTAATTAATACCTTCTTTAATATAATCATAATCGTTCTTCGTGTTCTTGATCGTTCTTGAGCAAAATCGTCACAAAACCTTCGTTACTTGGCCAACTCCGTTCTAAATTATATTTCTAAAGTCTCCTCTCCGCTCTTCATCTCCGTGTACGTTTCATTTTCAATTCCGACAAAATCGTTTTCAACACTTTAAATGTTGAAATCAAGTTTTAATACTAATAATGTTATTTTTGTCATTTCTTATAGGAGAAGATTATGAAGACGAGTTTGGTGACTCGTATATTTTAGAAGAAGTTTAGTAGACGGGTTTTTAGTTCTTATTTTGGTGCTACATGGTTTTGTGCTAGCTAAGGTAACGATTACCGAGTTACTCGACGAATTAATGTTACATATTTTTGTTATTGTTTTGTTTGTGTTATTTACGGTTTTTAAGTAGTAACATGTTAGGTTGTTATTATTATTATGTTGTAAGAATTTTTAACATATTTAGTGTTTTTGACATGTTGGATGATTTGTTCATAATCATGATTTTTGTATGAATGATGGTTGAATTGGTTGTTAAAATGGATGGTTGTTAATTAAAACATGTTAGAAATAATTTGGGGTTGTTCTATGGTGGTGGCCGTGTGTGGTGGCCGTGTGTGGTGGCTGAAAACCGGCCGGTTCAGGCCCGGTTCAGCCCGGTCCAGGCCGGTTCAGACCCGGTCTGGGTTGGTCCGTGATTTGGCCTTTGGGCTTGTGTCGATACTTGATTGTTTTGTTGTTGTTTTGACGGGTTTTAAATATGTTAAGCATGCGGGAAATATTAAGAAACGGTTTTAGAAATAGTTGACCAAAACCGGCCCAAACCAGGCCCGTGGGCCCAGTCCAGGCCCGGTTCAATCCCGGTCCAGCCCATGACCCGTGAGTCCCTTTGGACTTGTGACGATTTTTAAGTTTATCGTTATTATTATATTATGTTTTGTAATATATAGCAAGTGGGAAATTTTAATAAGTAAATTATTTAATTAAACGGTTTTTCATAATATTATTATTTCTCACATGTTAGAAATTATAGCATGAGATTGTAGTTTAATTTGATATCCTTTAAGTCTAGCGGGTTTCGTAAGAATTAATAATTCACATGTTAGAAATTAGAATAAAATAGCATGAAATGAATATGATATTCTTATGTTCAAGCCTAAATGGCTAAGACTCTGTTTCTAGCCGGTTTGACAAAACGGGTTTGGTCAAACTAAGATCTAGGCAGCCCCGTTTTGACTGATGACCCGTCGCGGGACTCGGGTCGGGGATTTGTCTTCAAGTAAGGTTTTATTTAATTATTGAATTAGCCTTAGTAGATATGAGGCGATA
>JAIUZE010032326.1:0-12916 GCA_022085475.1 Heliosperma pusillum | reverse complement strand
TGGCCTTTTTAACGGTTTTACTAAAAACCGTTTCTAATTATTTCCCGCATGCTTTAACATAATTAAAACCCGTCAAAACAACAATTAAACAATCAAACATGGACACAACCCAAAGACCAAAACCCGGACCCACCATGGACCAACCCAGACCGGTCTGAACCGGCCTGGACCGGCTGGTTTGGTCCGGTTTGGCCCCTCCTCCACGGTTCACACAACCAAAGCAACAACCCCAATTTCCAATTAATTCCAACATGTTTTTAATTACTAACAGCCATTTTTAAACATCCAATTTAACCATCCAACATGCAACAATCATCATCATGAAGAAATCATAAAAATATAACAAGAACACCAACATATTCATAAATTCCTACAACATAATAAAATCAACCACTTATCATGTTACTAACTAAAATCATAAAACCATAATCATATGAACAAAAACTAAAGATGAACCAAAAACTAAAGTAACCAAAGCTATGTAACATTTATCCGTCGAGTAACTCGGAATCGTTACCTTAGCTAGCAAACCACTTAGCACCAAAATAATAATAATAAGTATATAATTAAGAAACCCTCCTAGTAATCTTCACCCAAAATATACGAGTCTCCAAACTCGTCTTCAAAATCTTCCCCTATAAGAAATGACAAGAAAAACATTATTAGAACTTAAAATATGATTTTCCATAATTAAAGTGTTGAAAAACGATTTTGTCGGAATTGAAATAAAACCGTACGTGAAGATGGGGAGCGAAGAGGAGAGTCTAGAAATATAAGTTAGGACGGATTTAATTAAGAAATGAAGGTTTTATGAAGGTTTTGCTCAAGAACGACGAAGAACGGATGAAGAACGACGAAGAACGTTCAAGAACGATGAAGAACGATTTATTTGATCTTAAGTTGATTTGTTGTAAAATGAAAGTTGTTTGTGAGTAAAGTGGGGTGAGGAGTGTCGTGTAATATAGAGCAAACTAGTGAGTTGGGTTTTGAAATTGTGGTTATGGAATTGACCCGGTATAATAATTATATTACCGTAATTAATTAGATATTAAGTTAATTGAATTAAATATCAATATATTATGTTATTATAATGAAAAGAAATAAAATATCAAGGCTAAGAGAGGAAGAAAAACCGTGTGGTATGGGTGATATCGGGTCAGTTTTGTAAACGATTTGCGTAATTTTCGTTAACTGATCGATAAAGTAAATAAATATCTAGATATTATTAGTAGTTTAATCAAAAGAATTAAAATATCTAATGTGAGTGGAAAACGATGACCTGGGCGCGTGACTCATGCCAAAGTCGAGTTTCGGTTTCGTTTCGCGCTTTACGATGAGTCGGGAATAATTAAATAACGTTCGGTTAAAACCGTAAACGTTATTCTTTAAATTCCGAATAAATTCAAAATAATTATATTAAATTATGATAAATCTTAATAAATCCAAATAAAAATAAATCAAAAATATTATTTTTTTAAATAAAATTTCGGTCTTCAAACTTATGAGACGAGTCGGGAAAAGTCAACGGAAGTCAAAGTTGACTGAAAAGTCGAGAAAAGTCGAAGATGACTTAAAAGTCAAGAAAAGTTTAGGACGACTTAAAAGTCAAGAAAAAGTCAATGACGACTTTAAAAAGTCAAGGAAAAGTCAAAGACGACTTTTGTCAAGAAAAGTCAAAGATGACTAAAAACGGTCTTTTCATGAAATCTCTCAGAAATTCCAAATACGAACGCGGAATTTCAAAATAAGACTCGGAACAAAAATTCCTATTTTAAAAACTTAAGTTCTACTGAAAAGTGTTAGTAAATATTTTTACTAGAAAAATCGGGTATATTTCGGGTTGTTACAGTTTTAATGCAAAGACTCGAGCATTTATACAATTGACCTCCCTCAAGAATTATATAAATGATCCGAAGACTCAATTATCTGTAAATTGATAAGCCAACCACTTGGCTAATTCTATCTTTAGAATTCTTGGTCGATAAATTTCTGTAAATTCTATCTTTAGTCCATCATAATCACGAGAACCTCTTCGGACTATAATGTTGAGATAAAATAGGTCAACACACACTACTTACCCTACGTAGAAGGGGTCATATGGAGAGTAAGGTCCTATATGCCTACCGACGAAGTAGGGATTCATAGTAGTTTGGCCTATAAAGACTAATATCAATTTTAGGTTTAGAGGAAGATCCCATCAATTTTATTTTAATTCAATTTTAAGTGAACTAATATCTAGCATGTGAGAATGAATAAACTAAAATGATGGCTTAAATTCGAGTGACATCTTTATGTCCATGATAACTAACATTCAAACTATATGAGTCAATTTTCATGCATTTTAGTAGTAAGTGGTTTGGTTTAGGCAGAATATAATGCACTAACTATCATGTGATGAAAAAGCAACAAGAACGGAAAAATACATAAAAATATTACAAAGTCCTAGTGTGGCCTATCTACCAAAATGAACAAAATACAACTTTGGAATCCAACCCATTTGGACCTGAGAAGCTTGTCGTGATGTTTCATCTTGGTTCATGTAGCGGGAGTGAGCAATCCGATCTCCATCTTTAGTCTTCTCAAAATACATTTAATAAATTACAAAATATAAACCTATTTACATTCTAATTTAAAAACATAATTTAATGAAAAATAAAGTGGAGATTCGAGATCTCAAAATTACATCAAAGATCATGTTTCCATCATTACGAAAACATGATCAACTAAGGCCACACTAGGTAATACAAATTACAACCGATTGCAAAAATACGTAAATTAAACCATTCAACCATTCATTCAACAAGATAAAATGCATCAACTATAAATTAAACATTCAAGACATAATTCTTTAATTATGAAGAGTAATTTATCCAAACCACCTTTTAAAATGATCAAAATTATGTGATAATTCCTTAATTAATCACAATAATCCCAACCAAACATAATCCAATTTTAATTCATATTCTTTAACATGAATTAATACAACATTATTTTAAACCTCTTTAAAATAATTGGGTATCCAATTATTGTGAACTTCTTCACAACAATAAATAAAACATTATCATTATAATGAATTATAACAAAAACTTACGACCAAAAATTAAAAAAAACGAAACAATTTTTTTTTTCCTTTCCTTTTGGCAGCCACGGTTTTTTTTTTTTTAAAAAACATATACAATTTAATTTGATGTTACTAATATTTTCAAGATCGGTACAAATTATCAACATCTAATCATTATTAAACATCGATACAAACTAGATGATTCAATTTAACAATTTAAAATGAATATCTAAAACAAAGAATACCGAAAAATATATAGCAATGAACAATCAAATCGATTTCCATTTCCATTTTAATTTAATCCTTATTAAATCAAAACAACTATAAATTCATCATGTTATCGTCTTAACTCTTTAAAACAACAATTATAATGAATCAAAATGGAAAAACAAGGCAAATTTTTTTTTTTTTTATACGGATGAACAGTACAGACGCTTTTTTTTTTTTCTCGGCAGAAATCAAAAAACAAAATAATAATGATTCTAATCTCATATTTCATCAATTATGAAGACATATAAAATAATTTCGTAGCCCTAGTCTCTGATACCACTTGTTAGAAATATCCGTATATTTCGTCATTAATTTACGGATTATAACAAAACTATAGTATATGAATTACTGATAAGTGAATATTTGTATGATTTTAACCCCCAATTTAGCTCGGTTTTGTATGTCATTTGTGCTTTGTTAAGCCATTTTATGAGCTAATATCGTCTTCTAGGCGAATTCCTATGTTCTAACCTGTTTTGTAGGGAAAGTGACGTTTCTACGCCCTTTTTCTATATTCCCGAGCATTTACCTAGAACCCGACGATTTGAAGAAGAAATCCTGACCAAGTCAAAGGCATTTCAAGAAGGTTCACTAATTCAGAAGAAAGAAGAAGCAAAGACGATTTCGCAGTTGTCGGAAGATCGATCAGTTAGGCGAGGAAATCATCACTTTACATCAAACCCTATCAACAAACCCGACTCAAGAGGTCAAGGGGGATAATGAAAGTCAAGTCATATGCAAGGGGAGATGAAACGAAAGTCAATTGACCAAGATACAACTTACCCGATCGGGTAAGTGGTGTACCCGATCGGGTATCTCTGCTGATCCGAGCTTTTGCTTCGACTTCCTCCTTTTTGTCCTATGTGATGAATGCATGACCCCTTCCCCACGAAACCCTACTGCTATAAAAGGATGCCTCAGCCACCACATATCAACATGTACCTCTCCACACTTCACACTTCTCTTCTTACATTTCTCTTTAGATTAGAAACCCTAGATTAGGAGGAGAGAAACCTAGCCTCTCTTCTCTTGTCTAGATCATTTTCTTCTTCCTTTTTGACTTTAGTTTCTTAGTTTATTTATGTCTTTTCTACATCAAATCCTTAGCCTAGATCAATAAGAATTTTATCTTTGTAATCTACTTTGTGTGGTTCAAGCGTTGTAATTCGTGGATCGACTATTCTATGCAAGGAATTTCTATTACGGTTGTTTGTAATTCATCATTATCGTTATTGATCGTTATCTAGGTATTCCTATTTTATCTTTTGTTTCAAGTTTTCATGTTTCTTATTTGATTGTTATTTCCTTTACATGTTATTGTAAATTCAATTTCAGTATCGTTGTAATCGTTTCACTTCATTAGATTGTCAATATAGCGTCGTTATTATCGCCATATAAAGAGTCTTAAAATACTATCAAAACCATATAAACATGTCTATCCTAGTTTTCATTATTAACATCATCTTAGATTTAAACATCCTCATGAGTGAGTAATCGTTTTTCTAGGGTGTAGGGTAGCCATGTAGGTTGATTAAAAGATGATAATTGGATAAAAGAAATTGTAATTTTAAAACATTGTGTCTATGCATGTTTGGACTATAACGATAGTTAACGATTCTTGATCAAAGTCATTGACTAGAATGGAATTCTTTTCCAAGGTAGAAATACGTGAATTGAATAGACAAAGAATGACATGGTAGATTAAGACCTAGTAAATTGCCTAAAACTCTGCTAGACCATCTGATCTATGATTGTAATGAACACATCATTCTTACGAACTCACAATGAATTATTTGCATGTTCCATATCCAATTTCATCAATATGTTAATCTACATGTGTGAACCTACTTCCCTAGATTCTTTCTATCATTGTTAATTCATCACTTTCGTTTTGATTTACTTTTATTTTGTTTTCGTCTATGCTTTTTATTAGTTTAGAAATCAAAACCCCCAAAACCCAGATACTCGTTAGATAAGACCCAATTGCAAGACATTTCACATTCTATAAGAAACACCATCTCCCTGAGGATCGACCCCTACTTCCCTAATTACATTAAATTGTTATTAGCCTAGTCTGGGTTATTATTTTTGACCAGGACTTGCGACAGGTCCGATCAAATTTTGGCGCCGTTGCCGGGGAGCACGGTTTAGTTTTCCTCTTTCTTGTAATTTTTATTGCAATTAGTTTTATCTAGTCTTTAGGAACCCAAATTCCTTCAGACCTCTCTTGATTTTTCATCTTAGCTTTTCAATCATTTGCCCAGATCTTCTAGACTAGGGACCCCTATCTCTTTAGACCCTCATCTAGAAAGGACTCTGCGTAGGAGACGAAAGCTATTATTCAAAGAAATCTCAAAAGGTTCTGATACTTCAAGTTTAGACCGTATTCGTGAGAATTACTCGGATATTTTATCTAATCTTGAAGGAGAAGAAGATCCATTCTCATCTCCATTCTCAAAAACCAATCAACTTTCAAACAACACTCCATCTTCATCTACACAAAAGAAAATGGTTCGACTTTCAGACCATTCTAAACCAACTGCAGATACACTTCCAAGGGGTATTGCTACACCCCAAATCACAGCCCAAAACTTTGAAATCAAACCTGCCTTCATCAGTTTAATAGAAAGAAGTCAATTTGGTGGCAATGCCACAAAAGATCCCAACCTTCATATTCAAAACTTCTGTGACTATTGCTCCACAATTAGACAAAATGGAGTATCCCAAGAGCATAGTAGGGAAAAGCTCTTTTCCTTCTCTTTAACAGGAAAGGCTAAACTTTGGATCAATAGCATTGACCGAGTTGCCTTAGGAATAGCCGACTGGGATGATCTAGCTCTTGCTTTCTATCAAAAGTACTTCGCACCAGAACGAACCGCACTCTTACGGAGTCAAATCACTGGATTCCGTCAGAGAGGCGATGAAAGCCTTTATGAGGCATGGGAAAGGTACAAAGAATTACAAAGAGAATGCCCTCATCATGGCCTTGATTCATGGTTCTTAACTATCACCTTCTACAACGGTTGTTGTGGCGAATCGCGTCGTATCCTCGACTCCGCTAAAAATGGTCGTTTCGATCAGATCGATGTAGAAATAGCTAGTGCAACTATCGAGTCAATGGCAATTCACGACTCTCAGTATAGCAACTCACGTGCTATGCCGCTCAAAACCAAGCAGGAAGATTCAAGCAAAGTAGCATTCCTAGAAGCCCAATTAGCCCTTATGCAGCAACAAGTAGGAAGCTCTTCCCAATCCAAGCATCATGTTAACGTCACTAGCCACGTAGTGGTGTGTGAGACATGTGGGGTTGGAGGACACAGTTTTCAAGAATGTAGGAGTTCGCTAGAGCAAGTCAATGCCTACCAAGCATACATGCAAGGCAATGCTTTCTCAAACTTCTATAATGAGAACACAAAGAACCATCCTCTTTTGTCCTACAAAAGCACCAACATTCAGAATCCCCACCATCAGATTCAACAACCATTCATACCACATCAACAGAAGCCCTATAATCCACCTGGTTTTCAAAACCAGAGACTTCCATTTCAACCTAACTTCAATCAACCTTACCAACACCAACACCAACCTCAACACCAACCACCCCAAAATCAAAGCCAACCCAATGACTCAAGCCTGAGCAAAATTGAATCCATGCTTCTCCAAGTTGTTCAAAAACAAGATTCAATGTTTGCTCAACTTCAAAAGAGTGATCAAGCTCAAAATGCTGCCATCAAGATGCTTGAAACTCAAATGGCCCAATTGGCTGCCTCTAATGCCCAAAGGAAACAAGGCCAACTCCCACCTCATGGTGAGCAACCGAGGGACACCGCTAATGCTATCACCCTTAGGAGTGGTACCACTTATAAGGAACCTCAGCAACCCAAAGAAACAATAGTTGAGCCAACACCAGTAGAGAGCCAAAAAGATTCCCAACCATCCACCGCTAAGGAAGCGGAAAACAAAGAAAAGAAGGATGAACCTGTGAAGGAACCCATCAAAATCCAAGTTCCATTTCCCCAACGCTTGAGGAAAAATCATAAGGAAACCCAGTTTAGCAAATTCATGGAAGTAGTCAAAAACCTCCAAGTAACGGTTCCCTTCATTGAATTAATCACTCAAATCCCTTCTTACACAAAATTCATGAAGGATATTTTAACTAAGAAGAGGACTTTAGATGATGTTGAAATCATAGCATTCACAGCTGAGTGTAGTGCTTTGTTGCAAAATAAGTTCCCTCCTAAGTTAAAGGATCCCGGTAATTTCTCTATACCTTGCACTATAGGCACCTACACAATCGATAAAGCTCTATGCGATCTAGATGTCAGTGTAAGCGTCATGCCCTTTTCAATATGTGAAAAGTTGAATATGGGAATTCTCAAATGCACCAGTATCACTCTGCAAATGGCAGACCGTTCTTTAAAACAACCTATGAGAGTTTTAGAAGATGTGCCTGTCAAAGTAGGAAGGTTTTCATTCCCGTCGATTTCATCGTGCTAGATATGGCTGAAGATTCTCAAATCCCTATCATTTTAGGAAGGCCATTTTTGCACACTGCCGGAGCAGTAATCGATGTGAAGAATGGAAAACTAACTCTAGAAGTAGGTGATGATAAAGTCACCTATAACTTGAACAGTGCAATGAAAAGCCCCATGCTAGAGGAGTCTTGCTGTTTCATTGATATTGTCGACTCCATTATTGATGAATCTCTTTATCCATCAATAATCGAGGATCCTTTAGAGGCAATCTTGTTGTTGGAGGATGTCTCTGAGAATGAAAATTTGCAGATCAGTGAGCTGGAAAGGGACCTGACCGGAAAAGAGATACCGTTAGAAGAGATCAAAGAGTGCATAAGCTTGATTGATACTCCTGCCAAAGCAAAAGCACAAAAACCTGAACTAAAACCTCTTCCCTCTAATCTAAAATATGCTTTTCTAGATGAATCTGAGTATTGCCCAGTCATAGTGAGTGCTCTCCTAGATGAAAATCAGTTAACCTCACTATTGACTGTCTTGAAAAAGCATAGAAAGGCAATAGGTTACAAACTCGAAGATTTAAATGGCATAAGCCTAGACTTCTGCATGCATTGAATTAATTTAGAAGAAGGCCAAAAACCTTGTGTTCAAGGTCAACGCCGTCTTAATCCCAACATGCAGGAAGTAGTTAAAACTGAAGTTATGAAATTGCTAGATGCTGGCATAATCTATGCAATCTCTGACTCTAAATGGGTTAGCCCTATTCAAGTTTTTCCCAGAAAGAAGGAACAACAGTAGTCAAAAATTAGAAGAATGAGCTCATCCCCACAAGGATTGTGACGGGATGGCGTATGTGTATTGACTACAGAAAGCTGAATCAATCAACTAGGAAAGATCACTATCCTCTACCCTTCATTGACCAAATGCTAGAGAGGTTAGCTTGTCACAAGTATTTCTGTTATCTAGATGGTTACTCAGGATTTTTCCAAATCCCTATCCACCCTGAGGACCAAGAGAAAACCACCTTCACCTGTCCCTATGGTACTTTCGTTTATCGCAGAATGCCATTTGGCTTGTGTAATGCACCTGCCACTTTCCAGCGTTGCATGACTAGTATCTTCTCAGATTTTGTTGAATATATCATGGAAGTATTTATGGACGACTTCAGCGTCTATGGCATTTCCTTTGATAATTGTTTAACAAATCTATCCAGAGTTCTAAAACGCTGTGAAGAAGTCGACCTTATTCTCAACTGGGAAAAATGTCACTTCATGGTGAACGAAGGTGTAGTTTTAGGTCACATCATTTCAGAAAGAGGTATAGAAGTGGATCGAGCTAAGATCCAAGTTATTGAACAGCTGCCACCCCCTGCTAATGTAAAAGGAATCAGGAGTTTCCTTGGCCACGCTGGTTTCTACCGACGATTTATAAAAGACTTTTCAAAGATAGCCAAGCCCCTGACTGAGCTCCTTTTTAAGGATGCACCTTTCAATTTCACAAAGGAATGCCTTGAGGCATTCAACAAAATCAAACGTGCTTTAATCTTCGCACCTATAATCCAGTCACCTGATTGGAATCTGCCATTTGAACTGATGTGCGATGCGAGTGATTATGCCGTAGGAGTTGTTTTAGGGCAAATAAAGGAAAAGTTTCTTCATGCGATTTACTATGATAGTAAAACCCTAGATCCTGCCCAAATCAACTATGCCACCACTGAGAAAGAACTTCTCGTCATTGTCTATGCTTTAGACAAATTTCGCTCATACCTAATAGGATCAAAACTTATTGTCTACACTGACCATGCTGCCTTGAAATATCTGCTTTCAAAGAAAGAGGCAAAACCTAGACTTATTCGATGGATCTTACTCCTTCAAGAGTTTGACTTAGAGATCCGGGATAAGAAAGGAGCAGAGAATGTAGTCGCTGACCACCTCTCAAGGATAAGAGTAACTGAAATAGGATTACCAACGCCAATTAATGATTTGTTCGCTGATGATTCATTAATGGCAATTACGGACTCTTCTCCTTGGTATGCTGATATTGCCAACTTCCTTGTCAGTTGCCAGCTACCTTCCGACCTTTCTTATAACCAAAGAAAGAAATTTTTGCATGATGCAAAATTCTTTGTTTGGGATGACCCCTATCTTTTCAAGCAGTGTTCAGATGGTCTGTATCGACGTTGTATCCCCCAGTGGGAAGTAAAAGGAGTTTTAGAAGGATGCCAATCATCTGCTTATGGTGGTCATCATGGTCCGTCCAAGACCGTTGCCAAAGTCTTAAAATCCGGGTTTTTCTGGCCCTCGATGTTTAAAGATTCAAGAGACTTTGTTATAGCTTGTGATGCTTGTCAACGAATGGGTCAAATATCCAAAAGACATGAAATGCCTCAAAACGGCATATTAGAAGTCGAGATATTCGATGTCTGGGGTATTGACTATCAAGGACCATTCCCTTCTTCAAATGGAAATCATTACATTTTAGTCGCTGCCGATTATGTTTCAAAGTGGGTAGAAGCGATTGCCACTCCCACCAATGGTGCTAGAGCTGTGATACGACTATTTAAAAAGATCATCTTTCCGCGTTTTGGTATACCCAGAGCCGTGATAAGTGATCGAGGAACTCATTTCGAAGAAAAGCAGTTAGACACTCTGCTTGCCAAGTATGGTGTGTATCACAAACGAGGATTAGCCTACCAACCCCAGACCAGCGGTCAAGTAGAAGTCTCGAACAGAGAGCTAAAAACAATTCTTCAAAAAGTTGTCTTGAAATCTAGACCAGATTGGAATAATAAGCTCGATGACACCTTATGGGCTTATCGCACAGCTTTCAAAACCCCGATTGGAACATCTCCCTATCGGTTGGTTTATGGAAAGGCCTGTCATCTCCCTGTTGAATTAGAGTACAAAGCTCACTGGGCTATCAAAGAACTCAACTTAGACACCAAGCTTAGCGCTGATAGACGACTTTTGCAACTGAATGAGCTAGAAGAATTTCGTTTGCAAGCTTACGAGAATTCTAGGATCTATAAAGAGAAAACGAAGCGTTGGCACGACAAGAGGATAATCAGAAAAGAATTCAATGTTGGTGACCAAGTACTTCTCTTCAACTCTCGTTTGAAAATTTTTCCGGGAAAACTTCGGTCAAGATGGTCTGGACCATTCACTCTCACATATGTAAGCAAATACGGTTATGTGGAAATAATGGCTAGTAATGGTCAATGGACACCGATTGAAACTCTACTACAACAATTCCATGATCGGATGCTTAGATATTTTCTATATAGAGCGTCAATCCCCAACCAGATGATTTCATAGAAAAATTCGTCGAGCGAGACGTTAAACCAGCGCTTCTCGGGAGGCAACCCGTGTTCCTTTCTTTTTGCATTTTGCTTTTCTCTTTTTCGTTGTTTTGTTAGATTTACTTTGCAGATGAAGGAGTTTTTGAAGAATCTATAAAGACCTTCCTTGTCAAGTCCAAAAGACTAGCTTGGGGGAGTCCGCGCTGAATAGTAAGCTTCATTCTTCTTTCATCTTTTTCCCTTTTTACCCTTCTTCCCATTGAGCATCTCGTTGCATATTTAGTCTTTGTGCTCACATTGAGGACAATGTGATGTTTAGCTTGGGGGAGGGATTGCATTTTCCCATTTTGCATTTTAGTTGTTTATATTTTTCAAATTTTTGAATAAGAGAAAAATTTAAAATTTTGAACATAATTGAATGCTTTTCATGCTTTGCTTGCTTGTTTACTATGCTATCATGTTACATTTCCCAAACTTAAAGCTTTCAAAAGATAATGATTCAATATTCATTGAATTGTGCATACATGGGGAAGTCTTGTACATAGTAGGCATGGAATGAATCTATAGATGAGTACGCTTGATCTTGACATTTGGCAAGTTACATATATTGTAAGGTAGAACCTCCTTAGGCTGGTACATCTATACCCAGTCTCATTTAGGTGTGTGTAGTTCTCCTTGTGATGTGTGTCATGTAACACCCGCAAATGTACCCTATTTTTCTAATAAAAATCTTTACGGACACTTTTCAGCGAAATTTAGTTTTAATTTAGAATTTAATTTTCCGAGTCGAATTTAGAATTTCCGAGTTCGTATTTGGAATTTCCGCGAGATTCCATTTGAATCCCGTCTTAAGGCGACTTTGACTTTTTCTTGACTTTTGAGCCGTCTTTGACTTTTTCTTGACTTTTGAGCCGTCTTTGACTTTTCCACTCATACTCCTTCATATACTCCCTTTAACCTAATTTTTCCTCACAATTCATTTCTTTCTTCTTCACTAAGAAACCCCATAAAACCTTGCCTCCATTTTGATCCAAGCTTAGATTCGTCATATTTCATTCGTTTCTTGCTCAAATTCACGTAAGTTCGTCATATTCTTCCCCTCTTATCTTCCTCTATCCGTATTGGTAATAAAATTACCTTCTTTCTCGCTTTTTAAATTATCCGTCTTTTTCAAGGTGAATGATATTCATCTTTTATTATCTAATTGTATGTAGGTGGAGACTAGGAAGGTTTAAAAATCGATTAAAGGCGCGAAAAGGTAACGGTGAAGGGTTACTCGATTTCATTTACGTGTTTTACATGATTTCTATGTTAGAATTCGTATTTAGAATACGATTAGAAAGCTTAGGAATTATATTATTGATAATGATTGTTGTTAGTTGATGACTTTTGATGATGATTATTGATTGTTGATAGTTGTTAGAAGTGAATTATGAAAATTGAAAATGTTTGAATGTATGTTGAAGGCTCTCGGGTGAATTGGTAACTCATGTCACGGGCGTGAAATACAAGTCACGGTCGTGACTTGTGCAGTTTCACTGCACTGACCCCTTTTCGTAAAATGATCATATCTCTTTCGTTACTTGCTTGTTTTGGGCTTTGTGACATCCCGTTGGAACCGTAAGAAGATAAGCTATCACCTCCATTTGGAATTTCTGCATTTGCATGTTTAGAACTCTAGTTATAACCGTTTGAAGTGGACCCTTGTTTTCGTTGGTTTCCAAACAACGTTGTTTTGGAGAGGTGATCTATGTTTTTATTCATTATGCTTCATAAACTTGTTCTAATGCTTATGTATCATGTATTGATTCATTT
>JAIUZE010032319.1:0-10065 GCA_022085475.1 Heliosperma pusillum | reverse complement strand
TACATACTCTTTTCATTCCGTATTTATACGGGAGATATGTCTCCCGTCTTGTATATTTCTTTTGTAGAATATTATTCCGTTTTGTAATGACCCTTTTTATTTTATGACACCTTCGTTATGTATTATCATATTTCTTTTATGTATTAAATTATTTTTTTTTTCTTTCCGCAAATTTGAGGGTGTCACAGTAGTCCTAGCACCAGTGGATCCAAGGAGGTTATTTTCCTCACAGAGGCAGCCATGCTCAGGGAAGTGGAACAAGAACAACCTGTGTAATTTCTCTTGTCTAAACAGGTTGAGGAACCAGTTGACATTCCCCTTGAATTAAAAGAGCTGATCAATGAGCATAAGGATGTATTTCCAGAGGAACTACCATCAGGACTTCCTCCTCTAAGGGCCATAGAGCACCAGATAGACCTCATTCCAGGTGCCATGCTACCTAATAGGCCAGCATATAGGAGTGACCCTAAGTCCACCCAAGAATTGCAGAAGCAGGTAGAGGAGCTAATGTCCAAGGGATTTGTCATGGAATCCTTGAGTCCTTGTGCAGTGCCTGCCCTCCTAGTCCCTAAGAAAGATGGTTCATGGAGAATGTTTAATGACAGCATGGCCATTAACAATATCATTGTCAAGTAAAGATTCCCCATTCCAAGGCTGGATGACATGTTGGAAAACATCATTTAAAACCAAGCATGGGCTTTATGAATGGCTGGTGATGCCATTTGGTCTCTCCAATGCTCATGAGACTTATGACTGAAGTTCTAAGGCCTTTCATAGGCCATTTCATTGTGGTGTACTTTGATGATATCCTGGTCTATAGCAAGGGCAAGTCTGAACATCTGAACCATTTAAAGTTGTTGTTTCTGAAACTGAGGGAGCATAAGCTCTTTGGAAAGATGGAGAAGTGTACTTTCAAGACTGAGGAGGTCAAGTTCTTAGGGTATGTCATCTCTGCTAGGGGCATATCTTTGGATGAGGAAAAGATTGCAGCCATCAAGTCTTGGCCTACTCCCAAAAACATCACTGAGGTAAGGGGCTTCCATGGCCTTGCCTCCTTCTATAGAAGGTTCATTCAGGGGTTCAACACCATCATGGTACCTGTAACAGAAGGGATGAAAAAAGGTGAGTTCAAGCGGACTGAGCAGTCACAAGCAGCCTTTGAGCTCATCAAGAAGAAGCTGTGTGAGGCACCCATACTAGCTCTGCCTGACTTTGATCAACTGTTTGAGGTGGAGTGTGATGCAAGTGGGGTGGGAATTGGAGCAGTGCTCATTCAAGGCAGGAATCGTGTGGCCTTTTTCAGTGAGAAACTCAATGGAGCTAAGCTCAATTACTCCACATATGACAAGGAGTTTTATGCCTTGGTTAGAGCCCTCATGTACTGGAGCCATTATCTCAAACCTAAGCCTTTTGTACTTCACTCTGACCATGAGGCCCTGAAGTACATAAATGGCCAACACAAGCTCAGTGCCAGACATGCAAAATGGGTTGAGTACCTGCAGTCCTTTAACTTCTCAAGCAAATACAAAGAAGGAAAGTCAAATGTGGTAGCAGATGCCCTGTCTAGAAGGCATTCCATGCTGGTGACAATTCAAGAAAGGGTGCTAAGCTTTGAGTTTATGAAGGAGCTTTATCAAGATGACCCTGATTTCATGGAGGATTGGTTGTCCTTGCAGAGCAGTCCCAGTATAAAAGAAACCAAGTATATGCTGCAGGAAGGTTATATGTTTATGGGGAACAAACTGTGTGTCCCTAGAGGCTCATATAGGGATCTGTTGGTGAAGGAAGTCCACTCTAATGGGCTAGCAAGACATTTTGGGGTGCAGAAGACCTTGAACATCCTGCAAGATCAATTTTACTGGCCTAGGATGGAAGGGGATGTTCAGGCTGTCCTTAGGAGGTGTTCAACCTGCCAAAAGGCAAAGAGTTCCTTCCAAGCAGGACCTTACACACCACTACCTGTACCTGACAAGCCTTGGGAAGACATCAGCATAGACTTCATTGTTGCTCTGCCTAGGACTCCTAGGGGAAAGGATTCCATCATGGTTGTGGTTGAAAGATTCAGCAAAATGGCTCACTTTGTGCCATGTAAGAAGACTGAGGATGCATCAGGGGTTGCTGAGCTTTACTTCAAAGAGGTAGTCAGACTACATGAGGTGCCTAGATCAATTATTTCAGACAGGGATACGAAGTTTATGAGTTACTTCTGGAAGACCCTGTGGAAACTCCTAAACACTAGGTTGCTCTTTAGCACATCCCACCATCCCCAAATAGATGGACAAACAGAAATCACCAACAAAACCCTGGGAAGAATACTCAGATGCATTGTGAAGAAGTCACTAGGGGATTGGGATCTCAAGCTGGCCCAGGCAGAATTTGCCTTCAACAGGGCCCATTCATCAAACACTGGCCACAACCCCTTTGAAGTGGTCTATGGCAGCAACCCACTCATGCCAATAGAGTTGTCCAATGTGCCTAAGGAAGTACTGCACTATGATGCCAAGAAGAGGGTGGAACAGATGCTCAGGCTACATGAGCAGGTCAAAAGGAACATAGAGAAGGCTAATGAATAGTACAACATCAAAGCCAAAGTGCCAAGAGGAAAGAAGGAGTTTCAGGCAGGTGATCTGGTATGGTTACACCTTAGGAAAGAAAGGTTCCCAAGCAAAAGAAAGAACAAACTCATGCCCAGAACAGAAGGGCCTTTTGAAGTCATAGAGAAGGTGGGAGCCAATGCTTACAAGGTAGATTTGCCAGGGGAATATGGAGTTCATGGCACAATCAATATAGAAGACCTCAGCCCTTACTATGACAGTGAAGAGGAGAGCCTTGAGGATTTGATCAAATCTTTTCAACCAGGGGAGGATGAAGCAGGAGCTAGGGGATCAACCAACTTTGAGAGCCATGTTCAGACAGCAAGTCATACCCAAGCAACAAAACCTTCAGCAAAACCCAAAGACAACCATGGCCAGACCCAAGTAGGCCATGTCCCAGCAACAGCACCCCCAAGACAACAAGGTCTAAAGCCATGCAAGCAAACCAGGAAGAACAAACACAGTCCAGCACAAGTTCCATGCCACCTATCCTACAGCAATCGTCCAATAAAGGGCTCCAACTTCTTTTCCCAACTAGTTGATGCCCTTAACTATCAAAACGTCCAGGATAAGTTTTTCCAATTGTCCTTGGAAGTGCACGAAAAACAGCCCACGAGTTGATGAGTCACTCTGAGAGCCTGGCAGGTTTCAAGACCAATGAATGAGCAAAGGCATCTTACTTTTTATGTGACCCTCAGTAGCATCTAATAAGGATGTTGGGAAGGTCACAGCAGTCCCTCTCAAGGCTTCAATTGAAGCAACAAACAGCCAAGACAAGCCCCTCAACAACCTGCACTGCATTGCCATTTCAGGAAAGGGACAAGGATGCTTTTTCAGTCACTTTTTTGAAGTAGTTTGCAGTCTGTTTAGCTCGTCTTATTAGTATACTTTTGTATCTCTTTTGTTGTTATTTGAAGGCTCATTTCAAGCCCTTAGATGTAGCTTTATGTTGTGTGGTAGAGATCTTATGTAATGATCTATATAAAGAGCCTTTGATGTAAACAAAACTCAGAATGCCTGAATGAAAATACCAGAGTTCTTACTCTTTCTTTGTTAACCTGTGCCAGCCTTGGTTAGTGATAAGTGAATATTTGTATGGTTTTAACCCCCAATTTAGCTCGGTTTTGTATGTCATTTGTGCTTTGTTAAGCCACTTTATGAGCTAATATCGTCTTCTAGGCGAATTCCTGTGTTCTAACCTGTTTTGTAGGAAAAGTGACGTTTCTACGCCCTTTTTCTATATTCCCGAGCATTTGCCTAGAACCCGACGATTTGAAGAATCAAGCTTGACCATGTCAAGGGCATTTCAAGAAGGTTCACTAATTCGAAAGAGAGAAGAAGCAAAGACAGTTTCGTAGTTGTCGGAAGATCAATCAATTAGGCGAAAGAATTCATCGCTTTACATCAAACCCTATCAACAAACCCAATCAAGGGGGATGTTGGAAGTCAAGTCAAAGCAAAGGAAGATGAAACGTTAGTCAAGAGCTTCCAGAAGACCACATACCCGATCGGGTAAGTGTGTACCCGATCGGGTAAGTGTGCTGATCCGAGCATGACGGCTTGTTCTTCCTAATTTTGTCCTATCTGTTTAATGCCCGACCTCTTCTCCACGAAACCCTAATGCTATAAATAGATGCTCTAAGCCCCTCTTCTCAAATCATCTCATACAACAATCTTCTTCTCATACTTCTCTTCTCTTCTTACATTTCTCCTTAGATTAGGAGAAGGGGGAACTAGCCTCCCTTCTCTCATTTTTTTCTTCTTTAGTCTTTAGTTCTTAGTTTATTTCTGTCCTTTCCATATCAAAACTTTAGTTTAGATCAATAAGAATTTCATCCTTGTAATCTCCTTTGTGTGATTCAAGCATTGTAATTGGTGGATCGTTTATTATGTGCAAGGATTTTCTATTAGTGTTATCATTATCGTCATTGATCGTCATATAGGTATTTCTGTTTTATCCCTTGTTTAATGTTCTTATTGTTTTCCGTTTGATTGTTATTCGCTTTACATATTGTTCTAGATTCATTTTTATGTTGTTATAATCGTAGTTTCATTTCCTAGATTGTCAATTAGCGTCGTTATTATCACCATATAAAGAGTCAAATAAACATGTCAATCCTAGTTTTCATTGTTAATATCATTTTAGATTTAGACATTATCATGAGTGAGTAGTCACCTTTCTAGGGTGTAGGGTAGCCATGTTAGATTGATTAAAAGATGTTAATTGGATAAAAGAAATTGTGCCTTTAAAACATTGTGTCTATGCATGTTTGGACTATAACGATAGTTAACGATTTCTGGCCAGAAATCATCGACTAGTATGGAATTCTTTTCCAAGGTAGACATACGAGAATTGAATAGACAAAGCATGACATGGTAGATTAAGACCTAGTAAATCGCCTAAAACGCCTGCTAGACCATCTGATCTATGATTGTAATGAACACATCATTCTTACGAACTCACAATGAATTATTTGCATGTTCCAAATCCAATTTCATTAATTTTTCAATCTACATGTGTGAACCTACTTCCCTAGATTCTTTTCATTAATTGCTTTATTGTTTTTACTTTGTATTTATTTATGCTTTTTATTAGTCTAGATAACAAAACTCCAAAACCCAGAAAATCACTAGATAAGACCCGATTGCGAGACACTTCACATTCTATAGGAAACACCATCTCCCTGAGGATCGACCCCTACTTCCCTAATTACATTAATTTGTTATTAGCCTAGTCTGGGTAAATTATCTTTATATCGGGCTCGCGACAGGTCCGATCAGTTAGCTCAAAACCCTCAACAAACTTGTGCTATCCTTAGTTTTTTGGCCTAAGCTTGAGTCATTCACTTGTGCTAGTCTTAGTGAGTGAGTTTTGCTTAGGATTCACTGCATTTGAGATTGTTTGTGCTTGCCTTGATAGTGTTGAATACAGGGTTGTTTATCTTGTTCTTACCTTTGTATTGTTTGCCTTCTAATCTTGTCTTAACCCCTAGTTTGGTGTATCACCCTTGGCTAGTGCTCACGCGTCCTTCAGCCCATGTACATGATTCCAAAGCTGAGAACTACAACCGGTATCAAATACCCAAGAAGAGCGAACCGCCGCGTTCGCCCTTGACCCGGGTTCGGTGGGAGTGGCTTCAATCAAGAGCGAAGTGCGTTATCGGATATCGCGGCGGTTTTGATCATTCATTCCCATTCAACAAAGTTACTACCATCATCCTTTAGGACACATTTGATCATGACGGACCTCCACCATGAGTCTTTACCCAAGGTTGCGGAGTTCCATGATGTTTTCATTGTGCGAATATTGTTACTACAACAAAAAGAAATATATAATAATTTATCTTTATGACAATTAACTAGAAAAATATTTTAACAAGTTTATCATTAATATAATGATCCCTCCCTAAATTATATAAATGACTCCAAGAACCATCTTTAAATAAAAACAGTCATCGTATGTTACCCGTATCAAAAAATGCTAAGTCATTACTTGACTAATTATACACCTAGAACTCTTTGTTGACGGATTTCAAATAAATCCATCTCCTAGTCCCAAGATAACGCTTACCACGTTGCGTCCAATCCAATTTTAGCTCGTGATAGCATCACACTACTTGCCCGAGGTAAAAAGGGGCCTACGAGCGGGGTTGCCCTAATGAACAGGGGATTCATAGGTGGTACTAATTTGTAAGGCTAATATCAATTTTCTTAAATATGTGAGAGATCTTGTCAATTTAGTCATTAATTCCCACTTAGTGAACTAAGTTGGTGAATTGTGAATAACGTTGAATTGACAATCGCGGAAAAATAAAATGCATGTGTGACGATTTTTGCATGAGCGGAAATAAGGCAAGCAACCAATCAACGAATAATCCTAGTATGGCCACCTAGCTAATCAAATAAACTAAATAATTACAAATTCGGAAACCAACTCCTTGGTCCCTTGCCCCTTCACTTGGAACGCCTTTCAAAAATGGCACTGCCTTGAGAGAGTCACCGGTTTTCATAATAAAAATTTGCTATGTATACAAATGAATACATAGCGAATTCCTATTATACATTTGATCTATAAAATGAAACTATTGATTATTACAAACCGGCGATACGAGATCGCAATAAAATTACAACCAAACCGTTATTCCCTTACTTTACGGGTAATAACGATTAATAACAACTAGGCCATACTAGGTATAAAATTTGCATAAATAATTAAATAAATGACATTAATTCATTCAACCATAAATTATATAAATTGCTGTAAAATTCATGCCAAAATCGCCCTAATCACAGTCATGCTCATTCTAGCTCAATTTTACGGGATTTATTGATTTTTAACCATTAAAAACAATGATCAACATTTAAATCTCATTCAAATTCAAAATAATTTTCTAAACTTTTTAAGAACTCAAAATTAGTCCCCGCTAATTTTATTGGTCATTAATTAGTCCGATTTGATTTTATTTGCTATATATAACGGTTTAATAAAACTTTTATGAAATAAACCCAAAATAAAATATAAACATCATAAAAATTTAAAATAAAAACTTTTTTAAATTCTGGAACATTTCTAGGAACTCAAAAATCAAAAAACATTTGCCCAAAAAAATTTATTTAATTTTGTGAACAAATAGCTTTATATTTATCGGTTTTATCTCATAAATACCAACAAATATCCAAAAACAGTGAAACAAAAAACCAAATTTCACCAAAATTAAATAAATCAGATTATGAAATGTAGAAAACAAATTTTAGATGTAGAAAAACCCGTTTCGGTTTTATGAACATAATAATCTTCTTTTATCGACTTTTATCTCATAAAAAGGCAATACTTTATTAAAAGCTACAAAATTTTAAATACATTATTTAAAATATGCATATGAGATCATATTAAAATTTCATGGCCATAATCAACATGCAACTATTTTTAGTTAACTTTTAACATAAAAATGCATATTAACTCGGTTTAAAAGGCAAAAATAAAAATCAATAGCAAATTAATCCCTCAAATCATGAAACTTGACCACAAACATTTTGAAGTGAGTCGGTATACATGCACCAAAACAATTCGTCCAAATCATATTTTAACTCAAATTTTTTATTTAATTGTTAAAATGAACATGCATGCTACAAGCTAGCTCTAATATCACATGAAAGTCCATAGACCCTAATTAGACTCATCTAATTAGTGACCAAATTACAGGTTAATTTAGTTTTTAAATTATCTATGTAAAATGCATGCAAATATAAAGGCAAAAAGTAAAAGAAGAAATTTTCTCACGTTGATATGGAAATAATATGGGCACAATAAAAATTTCTTATTGTTATTGAGCTATAATATAGGATTATCCTTCAAAAATCTTTAAAGTAGAAGACCTACTCTTAGTTGCACCAAGATGAACCCTAATAATTTAAACTTATTATTAACTAGATAATAAGTAAGATATAATACTACTAATATTAGTATATTACTACTCTAGTAATACTTATTAAATATTAGTATTTATGAGAATTTAGAGAGCGGTTGAGGTTTTTAGAGAGATGTATGAAATAAGCAAGAATGAAGTGGTAGAAAAATGAACAACAATTGTCCTTTTTATTGGCACTATGGCCGACCATATCAAGCCCCAAGTGAGTGATTTTCTTCTTATTTATTCACATTCAAAGTGGTGGTGAGTAGTAGTGTTTGTGATTATTATGGTGTGCTTGATATGTAACTATCACTTGGTGACTTGTGTGCATGAAAAAGAACAACCATCATCACTACCCACTACACTCTTTTTTTCGGCTCACATGGAAAACATATGTTCCATTTTTATGTTTGATATTTGTCCCACAAATACTTATTAATCATATGTTTAATTATCTTGTATAATTAAGTGTTAATTTGATCATATAACAATTATATGACAAATTAAAAAACAATATGTACTTAACTTTTAATTGATATTTTACCATTATATCAATATATAATGGGTCTCACAATACTTAGATAATTTATTTTACAACTCCTTGTAATTATAATTAACTAATTACCTCTACCTTAAAAAATATAAAACCTCAACTAATTTAGAAAATTAACGATTAATTACTAAACTATATCTTATTTAATCATATTAAAATAAGATATAAATTTATTAGTTAATTATCGTATAATTGAATAATAAACTTAATCAAATTTGAGTTCCAATGTAACACCCGCAAATGTACCCTATTTTTATAGTAAAAATATTATACGGATACTTTTCAACGAAATTTAGTTTTAGTTTAGAATTAAATTTCCCGTGTCGAATTTAGAATTTCCGAGTTCGTATTTGAATTTTACGCGAGATTTCAAGTGAATCACGTCTTAAGGCGTCTTTGACTTTTCTTGACTTTTTTTTCCACTTACTCCTTCCTTACTCCCTCATAACCTAATTCACTCAAACCTTCTTCCTCACAAAGAAAACCCCAAAACCTAACTTCCATTTTTGATCCGTCTTAGAATCGTCATAACTCCTTCATTTCTCGCTCAAATTCACGTAAGTTCGTCTTATTCCTTCCCTCTCATCTTCCTCTATCCGTATTGGTAATAAAATTACCGTCTTTCTCGCTTTTTAGTTTATCCGCCTTTCTCAAAGGTGAATTATATTCATCTTTTGTCGTCTTTGTTTAGGTGGAGACTTTCTAGACCCCGACAAAGATTACTATCTTGTGGAGGAAGGCATAGAAATTGTTTAAAGACGCATAAAGGTAACGGTGAAGGGTTACTCGATATCATTTACGTGTTTTACGTGTTTTCCCTGTTAGGAATCGTATTTAGAATATGACTAGTAAGCTTAGAAATTGTGTTGATGATGATACTTGTTGTTTGTTGGAATTGATATGAGAATTGATGATTTATGATAATAATTGATGATGGTTGAGTTTAGAACAAAATGGAGATGTCTTGACCCAAGTCACGGTCGTGAAACTCATGTCACGAGCGTGAAATGAGTGGTTGACCAAATACCCTTGGGTAACAGACAGTTTCACGAGCGTGAAATACAAGTCACGGTCGTGACGACTGCAATTTCACTGCACTAACCCCTTTTCGTACAATGATCATATCTCCTTCGTTACTTGCTTGTTTTAGGCTTGAGACATCGCGTTGTAACCGTAAGAGGATAAGATATCACCTCAATTTGGAATTTATGCATTTGCATGTCTAGAACTCTAGTTATGACCGTTTAAAGTGGACCCTTGTTTTAGTTGGTTTTCAAACAATGTTGTTTTGGAGAGGGGATCTATGTTTCCTTTTTATTATGTTTCTTAAACTTGGTCTAATGCTTATGTATCATGTATTGATTCATGTTTATCATAGGTACATTTATATAATGCCCTATTATCATGCTTGGTGACGGTTTTTCATATATCCCACTTTGAGTCGGTTTTTACAAATGTTACGGTTTGAGCACTATTTTGTTATGTGCTTTGTATTCTCATTCCCTTG
>JAIUZE010032316.1:0-12682 GCA_022085475.1 Heliosperma pusillum | reverse complement strand
ATAGTTAACAATTTCTGGCCGGAAATAATCGACTAAATTGGAATTCTTTTCCAAGGTAGAGATACGCGAATTGAATAGACAAAGCATGACATGGTGGATTAAGACCTAGTAAATCGCCTAAAAAGCCTGCTAGACCATCTGATTTATGATTGTAATGAACACATCATTCTTACGAACTCACAATGAATTATTTGCATATCCTAAATCCAATTTCATCAATATGTCAATCTACATGTGTGAACCTACTTCCCTAGATGCTTTTCATTACTTGCTTTATTGTATTCATTTTTCTTTATTTTGTTTTCATTTATGCTTTACATTAGTTTAGATATCAAAATCTCAAAACCCAGATATTCGTTAGATAGAACTCAATTGCGAGACATTTCACATTCTATAGGAAACACCATCTCCCTGAGGATCGACCCCTACTTCCCTAATTACATTAATTTGTTATTAGCCTAGTCTGGGTAATTTATCTTTGTATCGGGCTTGCGACAGGCCCGATCACTTTCGTACATCCATTTTTGTTCTAATCGCTTCATTATGAATCTACAAACAAGTCCAATAACAACATTGTTAAAATCAACACTTATAGGAAAATGGTGATGGACATAAAAAAGAATAGAGTAAATGTGTGTTTGTATATCACTTATTATAGAAGAATAAAACTCTAGGTTTGTGTGATCCACATCTTACATTGTCGCCTAGTGGAGGATCCAGAATTAAAATATCGAGTTAATCATATAAGTTTCACTGAGTATTATTTTTCTTAAGTTATAATAATTACAAAAATTTAAATTCTATTTTCATTATAATAAGACCCTAGTATTCTCCATTTTTTCTTAATGACGCTACTAATTGCTGGTCACGAAACATCAGCAGCTGTACTGACATGGATTTTCTATCGCCTATCTCAGGGTATACAATTTGGACTAGTGAAGTATCATCCACAATAACCCCAACAGTTATTTCAATTTTGTATGACATACTTAATTTAACAATAATGCAACCTAAAATAAACAATAACGAGAAGAATACAATAACTTATTAATATAGATATATCAGCCGAATGCAGCAAAAGAACTCAAGTTTAGAGGGTTAGCGATAACTTTGCTCAATGAGACGACCCACAAAAAAAACAGTAGACGGTAGCCAATGTAGCAAAAGAACTCAATTTCTTGTTGAAAGAAGGCTAAAAAACAGTATACGACTCGCAAAAAACAATACAATTATACATCCATATCGATCCCAGGTTACATAACGTCCTAAAAATAACAGTAGACCCTCAAATCAGCAAGTTTTTTTCATAGTGATGATCATAATTCAAATCAAAAGCATGAGCAATATATAAACAATTCAAACATGAGCACTATCAGATATTCTAAAAGAGTGATTGGCGTCTAATATTCTTATTATGAATCTTACATATTAAACTCGTCTTTAACTTAAAACGGATACTTTCGTCTTAACCAAGAATTTGTGTCATCAAACATATGCGGATTAATACATCATTCGTTCAAGGCAAACAGTCTGACCATGATAGCTAGTCAACGAACACCATTCTAATTTTATCGACTAAACCCACAAACTAATTAGACGAACTAAAAAAGACAAATACGCAGTGGAGGAAAGGAAGCAGCAAATTCAATTCGCAACAAATTTGCAACAATAGCAGCTTTAATAAGATGAATATAATAGCAAATTCAACAATGAAGTAACAAAATCCCCAATTTTCATAACCCTAATTTACCAAAAAAAAAACAATTCAATTCAATTAAAATCTGAAATTTACGATAACAAAATAATAAATCAACAATACACAGCCTAAACTATACTAATTATCATAAAACAACATATAAATTACAATTAAAAGCAAACAATAACAACTTTAATAAAGAAAAGTGCTAACCTTGAAATAAGAAAGGAATGAAGGGAAATGACGATGGGGAGAGTGCACAACAGATTGCTGGGGTAGGTGGCGGACGGTCGCCGAAGTAGATAGAAGCCGTCGCCGGCGTAAAAAGCAGCAGTCGTGTGGTCGCCTTGTAGGGGTGTCGATAGTTGGTCGCCTATAATGTCTCAGTTGTGTTTATGTTTGATATGGGTAATAGTCGCATATTGCTTTTAATTTTTTATTTTGTGTTTTGGAGACCGATTTAAAATCGGTCGCTAAATCCGGTCTCTATATAAATTTTGCGACTGAATTATCAGTCGCTATTCCTTTCATACGGTCTTTAAAAGACCCGCCATTACTCATTTTCATCCCGCGCTGGCTAGCGACTAAAAGGTGGTCGCAAATTTTAAAATCGGTCGCAAATAAATAATTAACGACTGCCATATTTTCGGTCGCAAATTATCGGTCGCCTGAGGACGCGTGTTTTGTAGTGATGTCTCAGTCTAGTGGTCAAGAAGGAGGTGTTGTAGACAATAGGTCCCAGGTTAGATCCCCCCTCCCCTCTAATGTAATGCGCTTGAGCTCTTTGTTAGACAAAAAAAACCGCTAACGTAACTCTTTTTGTACTCTTGATCTACTGAAACGTGCCAATATGCTTGATGCTCGTCCTGCTGCAACTCCTCTTGATGTTGCTGATCATCTCACACTCCCGAGGATGTTTCCCTTCTCAAAGCTACTATGTTTCACGCATTTATTAGGTCCCTTCAATACTTATCCTCGACAAGGCCGAATATCATGTTTAATGTTAACAAGCTATCTCAATTTATGTATCACCTCTCTAACCTCCATTGAAAGCATGTCCTACGATATCCTACTGGTACGACTAGTCATGGCCTCACAATCCTTTGTGTCTAATGCAAGGTCGTCGCGTACCTCGAAAGGAAACAAATATTTATAAACTCAACTAATGTGATAGTGTAAGTCGAGGTCGGTCTACAGGATTAAAGGGCTATAAGTCTCGGTTTTGTTCTAATTATGTTAAGCAAATAAGATGAGAGGTTCTCAAGAAACCTCCACATATCTATCGTAATTACATTGGTGCCACTTACCTTAGTGCCAACCCAGTTTTTCATTCAAGAACGAAACATGTTGCTTTGGACTCCTACTTCATCCGTGAATGTGTCTAATCGATGCTCTTCGCGTCATTACAGTGGTCCAAGATGATCAACTTGAAGACCTCCTTACTAAGGCCATGCCGGTTCGCCATGCTACTTCCCAAAATCGGACTCTCATCACCGTCATCCGTCTAGCATGAGGGATGATAATATCTCATGATCTGATATTGTTAGTTAACAATACTCTTTTATGCATATATTGTTATACTACCCCTATTCTTAGGACTGTAATCGTAGTGTATCTTATTGTTACCTTGCTAGTCTTCATTGTATACTATACATTACCTTATAATCGATCTAATGTAGAAACCATCTTTGAAAATTTACAGTTTCATACAATTATCACCCGCCGTGAGTTTTTCGTCACAATTCACACATGTTAAACAAATCAATTTACATACTTGTACTTACTTAAATAAAACAACATACTCTCTCCTATTCTCAATAACATTCTTCATTTCTAATTTCGTCTATTCACAATACTTTCCCTATTTTCTTTTTTGATAATTGTTTGTGTGGTCCAAATTTAATTGTATGGTGGAGTAGCGTATTTGTGTGGTCCAAATTTAATTATATGGTGGGGTAGTGTGTTTTCTTAATTAGTTGATAATAACAAAACTGAGTCATTTGTTGTTAGCAAATCTATACACTTAATTTAGAATTTTTTGCTAAACTAGGGTCCAAACGACAACTATTTAACAAAATAAGGCGGGTTTGAAACTATTTATCAAAAATGGGTCCATGATAGGATATATCGCACACCGATGCAAAGATAAATTTCCCTAGACACAAATAAATGTAGTATGAGGGGTCGAACACAAGGAGACGGGAATTTCGTTATGAAATGCTATGAATGGACTACTATCAAAGTCGGTTTAATGGTTTGGTTTGGTTTGATGTTTAGCTAACTATGATGTAAATTCAATAATATTAAAAAAAGTCTAGGGGAGTCGGGTCACTTATGCAAATACGTAAATGCTCATGTTAAACATATGAATTCTTAATATTGTTAATTGTTTAGGCTAAAGACACACATCTCTCTATATAAGTGTCAACCTTAGTCGAGTCCTAGAGAACTTCCGTTGTGACTAGAGTCGTCCTACTAAACATGCTTAGTCTAATCCGATTTTGTGCCTCTCGACTTATAGAATGAATTAACAAATATAATCAATGCAATTGGCCAAATAACAAAGATTAACAAAACAATAGAAGCATGTGATAGAAACAATTTACCAATATTAATTCAACCTTATTTTAACATTTACAACTTACTAATTATGCATGACTTCCTTAATGCCTAGACAAATGAAACTAGTCACTCATGTTGATAATTAGACTAATAGTATTTGATATAATAAGCATGATGAATATAAAGTTATAAAGGAAAAACAACTTGTTAATAAAATGTGCTACACTAAGTGAATGAAAACTAACAATTCTAATGTAGATAACAATGAAACTATGAATAACTAATGTTACGATTAACTAAACGATTTGTAAGGTAAATGACGGAAGTAAATACTAACATAAAACTAGAATTAGGATTACCGCAATAGAGAAATATAACTCGGAAATGAAGAACAAATAAATAACCCAAATGCTTGAATGGAAAGATTGCAATACAACTTTGAAATGTAACAAAATGTTTGAACAAAGTAATTACTAAAAGTTTAACTAGATATGGAACTAAGAGAAACTTGTGTTTGAACTAAGGAAAATGTAGTGAAAAATAAGAGAGAAAGATGTGATAAAAGATATATCTAAGTGTCGAAGTCCCTCTCCTTTATGTAGGGAGAGGGACTTGAAATGGTTGTGATCACAGAAGCCAAACCCCGATCGGGGCCTGGGAACCCCGATCGGGGCCTCCTTAATCCGGGTGCATTTGCTTAAATGCACCATTTAATGCCTAAGGAATCCTAAGCTATGCCATTAAGCACCTTAATTCTCCGGTTAATTGCATAGTTTAGGGTTTCTTTGAGCATCTAAAGGAGTAACCTATGCTTGACTTGTGGGCTCCTTGCTTTGGGCTTCGTTCTTGGTTTCTTATTTCATTTCAATCCATTTCATAAATCTTCATGTTTGACTTGTCATTCTCCTTTCATGGTCCATTTTGCTTCCATTAGCTTGTTGGACTTTGGTGCTTGCTATTGTGTTAGGAAAAAGCCTCTAAATGCTTAGATTCCTACAAAACATAGCAAAAATGAGCAATGCACCTCGAACACGTAATTAGCTCATAAAAATACTAAACAAAGTATAATAATCATGTAAAATCGAGCTAAATTATGGAGTAAAATCATATAAAAGCTAGACATACCAGTCCACGTCATCAATTTCCGCGTTTTTATTTTTTTAAAAAAAAATTAATCCATCTCGCTCTCCGAGAGAGCGAGATGCTTAAGTGGCAAAAGACAAAACCTTCTGCCAGTCAAATTTTGGTGTTCTTCACCTTCTCATCGTCCCGATTAGCGAGAAGGTACTGAAATAAACACCTTCTCGCTCTCCCGGAGAGCGCGATGCTACATCAACTTTTACAAGACAAAGCAGCCCCCCTTTCCCCTTTCCCCTTTCATTTAGCAACAAATTCATATAATAAGGCTGCTTTGTTAAGACATGAGAATTAATCATAAACCGTTTCATAGAAGTAGATAAATTTCATGTTGATACAAGCTAATTATTTTAAACTAAAACCAAACCAAACATAATTGTCTTAAACTAAAACCAAACATAATTGTCTTAAAATAGAACCAAACATAACCCAAAGTTTGTTGTAGATCACATCATATAATATCTAATCTTGACGACGATTTTTCCCCTTCTTTCTTGCCCTTGACGTTGATGCTCCTGCCTCACTCTCTTGGGTAAGTTGCCTACGAGTATCTAAATGGCGGAAGTCGTATCGTGGAGGGGATGGTGGTCTTGGCTCTTCATAGTTGACAAGATGTGCTTGATTGGTGTGACGCAACGCATTAAGTATGCAAGTACGCATGCTTTCAATCAATGTGCAATGATTCAAAGGGACATCGTCCGGCATATCCTTAAGCATTGTTGTCGCCGTGTTGTAGGTGTTTATGTTGCTCCCGGTCTACATTATGTAAATCGTCAACATTAGAAAAATAAATAGTCAAGCGAAATAAATATAATTGATATAAATTGAAATAAATAAACATGACTTACTAGCAATTGATAATCGGCGGCGGTAGGGTAGTAATAGTGATAATCCGTGTAGTCTTCAACGACTTGGCTACTATGGGGAGCAATGCGTTGACGAGTGATTGGATGTACCATTCGTAGTACTCATTGTCCGGCTCATTAACCCGGAGTATTGGCTTCCCCCTTGAGCTGTTTTGCGCATACGGTTTTCCCATTGGATTATGTACCCCCTATGTATTTGAGCATAGTTTGTTGTACTATTCCCTTGTCGACTAACATTATGAAAAGGGATAGAAGTATTGAATTGTTCGGGGATGTTTTGATCCCAACCAAATTGTCGCATACATCTATTTGGAAGATGTCATTCCACCATCTCAAAGCAAATCATGGGAGCAATTACATACCATTCCTCTTGGTTCTCCAAGCATCTAGGCGATACATATTGGAGGACATTTTGTGTGTATGGTACCCAAACAAACTCCGACTAAACCATTCTATCAAATAGGTCCCTCAACACACTTAACCCTAGCCTATGGTCTTTAAATGAACGTGTTATCCTAAGCCATTTACACCCTAAAGGATCAACTCCCGCTCTCATTTGCGACCCTAGTGGATAATCAACTCCTACCTCCATAGGTACCTTAAACCGTTTAATAACCGGGCGAGCAATTGGAATCCTTTCCCAGCTCCAAAGTTGCAACAAGAGTAGTGGCCCGACAATTTGCCAAACATCTTTTTTTGTTGCCTTACATAGGTTACGATAAAGACATGCTAGTACCCCACTACCCCAACTAAACTCATCTAACTTGGTCAAATTAGATAAAAGTGGTAAGTAAAGCAAACTTGCTAAATTTCCTGTCTTATCCGGAAACAACACCGCACCAAACAAATAGAGCAAATATGCTCTTACATATTGATGCAACATCTCTTTATTCGCATCTTAGGGTAGGTTTTGATAGTTTTGATGTAGCCATTTAAGTTTCAATTTACCACCCTTCAACCATTCACTTGACGGCCTACGGCCAAGCAATTGCTCACATAATAAACCTTATGGATGCTCACTAAGTCCCATAACGACTTTTCCGGTTATTTGTAGCCCCAACAAGATTTGCACGTCTTGTAAAGTGACGGTGGTTTCCCCAAAAGGCATGTGGAAGGTATGTGTTTCTTGCCTCCACCGCTCAGCCAAAGCGGTGATCAAGTCATTGTCTATGGGCACATAGCAAAGCCTTGATGCTCCATTAAATTGGGTATTGCTTACGTAGTTTAGCACGGGACCCGGAACTATAAATGTGGATAGAACCTTCATGTGAGTTCTACAAGTGAGTGGTGGACATTCATTCAATAAAATTATTTGAAATACTAGAATTATGGACTAATGGTATGTAATATTTTATGAAAGCAATATGTAATGGTAATTATTACCTTGCCATCCCAAATAGCGGTGCTTCTATGACTTTCTTGAAGATGTAAAATCTTGGGTTCATAAGGTCCGGGATCCATAATCTACAAAACAAATGATAGGCACCAAAAGCACGAAACAAAGAAATTGATATTGAAAAAGTTAAATAATAATTCCAAGTTTAATACCTTCAATAACATCACAATGTTACACGAACAAAAGGTAACACAAAAGTAACTAGAAATAATACGATAAGGTAACTAGAAAAAATTCGAAGTTCAAATTATAAAAATAGAAAAGTAACTAGAACTAATATGATATATAACATCACATTGTTACGAAGTTCAAATCCGAAGCAGACGAGGAACTAGCTTACGATGGACAACCGTGTTTGTTATGACCCTCTACACCACACATGCTACATGTCACCGTTGAGCGCAAATCCATTTCATTGTGAATTCTCGAAGATTTAGGCCGCCCTTCACCTCTCTTCAATAAAGGGTTAGGCACTAGTTTCTTACCATCCCAAGGACCCCAATTAGCTTCATCGGAAACTGGGTGAAAAATTGCACGATATGAAACATATAACTCACCACAACAATAGAAGGGATCAACATATTGGTCACTACTTATACCAAAAGACCGGCATACCGCCATCACATGTGAACAAGGGTAGTGGTAAATTTGTCACTTGTTGCAAGTACAAGTTTTTTCAGAAAGGTGAACTGTATGTGAATGTTGAGCATCAGTTGTTAGCCTATTACCACGTCCGGTGACAACTCCATAAAGTCCGGTTTGATGATAAAAAATAGTGACTGTATGATGTGCCGCTAGATCAATGTTTTGTTGAAGTTTCTGTTGCACCTTTTCAGACCATTTGTGACCTAATAACATCCTATCATTTGCATTCCCACGCCTCTCAACAAAATAAGAATTAAGGCGAAAGAAGGTTGCCTTCACAAGAGCGGTTATTGGCAAAAACCGAACACGTTCAAAACACCATTAAAACATTCGGAATTATTAGTAGTTTTAATACCATATCGATGTCCTCCATCATGGCATAAGGACCATTTGCTAGGTGGAATGCTCTCAAGTAAAGTTTTTGCACTATGGTTCATTTCTCCCATTTTGGCCATCCCTCTATTAAATATTTTCAATTGTTTTGCACCAGCGGTTGAAAGAAAAGCTAGCTTTACTTCGTTACTTTTGAATTTTGTGTTAATGTTTGACGCATGATGTTTCTAATACAATATCTATGATAGGCATGTGGTTCCACCCAATCAACATTATTCATTGCCCGCATAATACCAACATGTCTATCAGAGATAACACATAGACCCTCTCTTTTCGTGACTAAACGTCTAATGCAACCCATAAACCATCCCCAAGTATCTAAACTTTCATAATCAACAATGCCAAATGCTAATGGAAAGATTTGGTCATTGGCATCAACTCCAATGGCAATCAAAAGGACCCATCTATATTTTCCATACAAATGAGTTCGATCGATAGTTATAAGTGGCCTACAATGCTCAAAACCCCTAATAAAAGGTCCAAATGCCCAAAAAACACGATCAAATTGCTCCTCGTTTTCCTTTCATGTCCTTTTATTCCCAAATTCAACAACGGTACCCGGATTTGCCTCTTGCAAAGCACGAAAGTATCGAGGAAGGTATGCGTATGACTTTTCCCAATCACCATACAAATCTGTCATAGCACGTTGTTTTGCATGCCATATTTTCATGTAAGAAGGTGTGAAATTGGATTTAGTGGTCATTGAGGCTCTAAGTAAAATAAATTTTAGCTCCCCAATCCGCTTCAACAAGTGTCCTTATGTGTTTGGCAATGAAGGATTTATTTAAGTTAGGATGATCAATGAGAGCAGCATCAACAACACAAGAAGGTAAATGTGGACCTTTGTAAGTGACTATAGTAAAAGCATTATCTTTAGTGACATCTTTTTGAGATGCTCTTAAGGTCCACGTGCAAGGAGTTGGCTTTCTACCACATTTGTATGTAACTGATAGATTTTGATTCCGTGGTTCGAAAAACTTGATTCCTCTCGATATGATATTGTCGGACAAATTGTGATAAAATAAGTTTGTTGTTAAACCTTTGGCCAACACAAAGTTCTCCACCTTTAACAAATTCAACATAGACCTCGTATATCCATCTATTAACAAATTGTTCGTTAATAGCATGAAGCCTAGTAAATTCCCCACTAGGAGCGGAAGGTGTAACAAGATCTTCACCATCATCATCATCATCATCCACCTCATTTATTAAAATATCATCCTCATTTCTTCAAACTCACCCCCATTAAGATTTACATCATATTAATGTTGATCAACATTATTCGCACTTAAAGAGACACAAAACATGGGATCCTCTCCCCTCATTACTTGACTTAGCATATTTGTAAAAGTTAGATTACTTTCAACGGAGGAAGGATTAGGAATTAAATTAGATGGTTGGATTGGTGTCAAGTCAATAAACAAATCCATAGAGGCCGCATTTGAATGATATACACTAGCCCATAACGCCCTTAAACCTCGGGCATTATCTAAAGACAACAATTTATACCCATTTACACTAGGATACTTCATCTTAATTTTCAAAGCAAATTCACTACCATCAACCTCTAATTCATCAGAAATTAAAGAACAAACTTCATTAAAGCTTTGATTGCTACTAACAAACACAAAAAATTGTTCCCCACCTTTGTAAGCTACATTTTCTCCTTCAACCATTATCTCACCATTACAATAACAACACAAAGGGTAATTGATTTTCTCCATTTCAATTTTTTCACAACAAAGCAATTGATTAAAACAACCTAAGCAAAGAAAACTAGCAATGAAATCAACTACTTAAACCGAAATTTACCTAATATGCAAAAGGGGGGAAATACATATAATCACTTATAAACTTAATTCTAATTGCAATGAACAAGAGTTTATTAATAGTAAGGGAATGTCATTACCTTATAGTATGGTTGAAAGATGACTAGGATAAAATACGGTGTCGTTAAATCCGCAAATTAGCTAAATCAAATAACAATTTATAAAACCAAATCTAGACTCAAACCAACCTAAATAAAAGGGTAGTAAGGGTAAGAAAAGGATAGAAACCCAAGGGAAAGCGGTATTAGCTAAAATAATCTAATCTAGACTCTTGCAAAACATCAATTGACAAAATTAATGACTCTAATCACAAATTGAGACACTAATTACTAATTTAAGATACTAATCAAAACAAAGACTTAGATTAATTACAAACTATGATATTCACAATGGAAAACATGTAGATAACAAATAAGGAGAAAGTTTTTCATGAGAAATGATTATCAAGTCTAAAATTACTAACAACAACTAAATACTCAAAGATTCAAATATGGAGAAATAACTTAGTGCAATTATCCCAAGTTTCCCCACAATTAACATAGTAAAGACCCTTCTTTCCTTCCTTTCTCTAATTATCTATTACAAACTTCTAAAACTAGCCACCAATGAATTAAACCATCCATAAATGACTCAATACAACTAAACCCATACTTATTAAAACATAAGCATAAATAAAGATGCAAGCTTTAAGCACAAAACCATAGAAACATGCTAGAATCATGTAATAAAACATTAAACCATGTCCTAAATACACAATAACCCAAATTCCACTCAAAAGATTCCACCTTTTAAACCAAAGTTACAATCTTTCAAAGTTGCTTCAACAAATATCAAGACAAATCAACCAAATTCATCAAGACAAAGCAATTTAATCAAACAAACAATTACTAAGATGGTTAGTCTTAACAACAATTCATTCAACAATTAAATTCAAACATAGGAAAATGGAATTAAATAGAGAAGGAAGGATTAAAAAGGTCTTACAATGCTAAAAGGGAAGAACTTGTTCAAATTACACTAAGCAAAGAAAGATTAGCTACCCATAGTCTTCATATTACAACCAATTTCTAAATAAAACCAAATTACAAGAGCCAAAGTTGAAGAACAAAGTAGAGAAAATTCTAAGGAAAATATGATGTTTCAATGTTGTATGCTTGGTGCCCTCTCTCTCTTCAGTTTTCTTCTTATATACCCTTGGTCCGCAAACCTAGGGGCCTTGAAAGGTGGGCTTCCAAAAGACAAGACGAGAAAATGAAGAAATCCCGTGCTGAGAAAGGACGCAGGCTGCGTCCTACGACGCAGGCTGCGTCGTGCTGACGCAGGCTGCGTCGTGCTGACGCAGGCTGCGTCGTGATGACGCAGGCTGCGTCGTGATGACGCAGGCTGCGTCGTGATGACGCAGGCTGCGTCGTGATGACGCAGGCTGCGTCGAGCACTGCCCGTTTTTCCCTTGCTTTCCTTCTTGACTTTCGTTGACCCATGGATTTTGGCCCCGCCTTGACTTCCATTGACCCATTGGGCTTGGTCTTCATGCCTTGATGATTCATTGCTAGCCCACTCCAATTTCCGGGTTTTTGGGTCTCGGGTTTTCGGGTTTGACTTTCATTGACTTTCGGGATTTGACTCTCAAAATTGACTTAAAATACTAAATATTAACATTATTACAAAAACTAAAATTAACATAAAACAAAGCTAATGACCCGTAAAAAGTAAAACAAAAGACTCTAAAAATCACTACTAGACACGACAATATTTGACGTTGTCAAACACCCCCACACTTGGACTTTTACTCGTCCCGAGTAAAACTCGAGATTAGCACAAATGACACGAGCCCAACAAAGTGTGTGTGGAGGCATTGACCTCTCTTCCCTCACAACACCCTTCTTATACTCCCTCTTAAACAATCCACCCATGACAAAAACAAAATGAAAAGACTCAATTCTTGTGACACTCTTCTCTCACTCCCCCTCCTTATATCATCCCTCAAGACTAAAAACACGACATGCCACCTACTCCGACTCAAATCAACTCCTCCCTCCTTATAGCTCCCAATAAAGTAGTATGACCATCTTTGCCTTATCCCAAGGCATAGCGAGATGGTCTTTCTCAACAACCTCCATACAAAAACCACTCCTTATACCCCCCCCTTATTACTCCA
>JAIUZE010032313.1:0-10005 GCA_022085475.1 Heliosperma pusillum | reverse complement strand
TAAAAAGTCAAGAAAGTCAAAGACGACTTAAAAGTCAAGAAAAGTCAAAGATGACTTAAAACGGGATTCTCATGAAATCTCGCAGAAATTCCAAATACGAACTCGGAATTTCCAAATACGACTCGAAACAATAAATTCTAATTTAAAACTTAAGTTTGCTGAAAAGTATCCGTAAAATATTTTCACTAGAAAAATAGGGTACTTTTCGGGTTGTTACAGGTTTTGGCTCTGGGGATTAGCGGTTGTTGTTTTGGTGGGGTTGTATGTGCTGGCTGTGATGGCGAGCTAATGGTTGGTGGGTTTGATGATAGTGGTAGTCGTGTGGTCGTACTGATGGTGTGTGGTGGGGGTGGGTGTGGTGAAGGTGACGACAATAGTGGTGGTGGGAGGTGTTGTGGTGGGGACTTTTAATTCATAAAATACTATTCCAGATACATATGGTAAACGTAGTGGATACACATGTTATCAAGTGAATTAGGCTTAAAGGAGATCATAAATACCCTCTAATTATACATAATAGACGGCATTATCTCCGTATTAGAGTACAATGACAAATGTGAGACAGAGTATATATTAAACTTAAGAATGAAGTGCGCATTTCAAGTTATAATAATCAAGTCAATTATGCCTATTGCAGATGTGTTTGCAGTTTTGCACTTTGCAGAATAGCTCATTAATCTTCTGTCAAACACTGAGTATTGATCTCTTATAGAAGTATAATAGTAAAAAATGTGAGGGTAAACATTTTTATTATCTAGCAAATTGTAGCATGTGATAGCCTTACTAATTGCTTGCCAGTGCAATACATCAAAACATTACACTCCATATTTCACAAATTTTAGTAAGATGATTTTAATATTTTTTTTTGGACCATATCACGAACACACTAGTGTGATTTCCACAAGCATTATTAAATCCCTGTTACGAATAACAATTTTGAGCCTTTTTGGCTCACGAAAACAAAAGAAACAGTCTTTAGAAATTGAATAAGTCTTGCTTGCGACGGGTCTAATCCCCCTCACAAAGATAAGATCTTTTGACAAAAATTCTTAAGTGCCACATGATATCTTTAATTTGCTATATACATTTCTTGAAGATACGGATACATAACTTTAGCTAATTAGATACATTCCCTTAAGTTACTAGACACTTCCTTAAGTTACTAGATACATACCTTTATCTAGTTAGATACACTTCTTTAAGTTACTAGATACATACATTTAACTAGCTAGATACACTCGTTTAAGTTACTAGATACATACCTTTAGGCTTTACCTAGATAAATACATCCCTTTAACTAGCTAGATACACTCGTTTAAGTTACTAGATACATACCTTTAGGCTTTACCTAGATAGATACATCCCTTTAAGTTAATAGATACATAACTTTAACTTGCTAAATACTGTCCTTTAAATTGCTAGACACATAGCTTTAACTTGCTAGATACATAACTTTAACTTGCTAGATACGCTCTTTTAAGGTAACAGATACACTCCATTAAATTAGTAGATACATAACTTTGAGTTGTTAGATACACTTGTTTATCTTGTTAGATACACTGCTTTAAATTGCTAGATACATAACTTTAACTTGTTGAATAAACTCTTTGAAGTTGCTAGATACATAACTTTAACTTGTTGGATACATTCCTTTAAATTGCTAGATACATGACTTTAACTTGCTAGATACACTTCTTTAAATCACTGGTTACATATATTTAACTTTAGTGGATACATATATTTAAGTTGCTAGATACATATCTTTAACTTGCTAGATAGACTCATTTAAGTTGCTAGATACATATCCTTAACTTTTGCTAGATACACTTATTTAAGTTGCTAGATACATAATTATAGCTTGCTAGATACACTTTGTCAAATTACTAGATACACTCTTTTAAGTTGATAGATACATAATTATAGTTTTCTATATACACTCTTTCAAACTACTAAATACACTCCTTTAAATTACTGGATACATATCTTAGATTGAATCTAAGTTGCTAGACACATAATTATAACTTACTAGCTTTATCGAATGATTTTAGGTTTAAACTAATACACACAAATGCATTTACTGCAAGTGCTTAAAGATCGAACTAACAGGCACAAATGAATAAGTTGACCACGGTATAATAAAGGTAGTACAACATGGCTTCATTTTCATGTATTTCAATGAGCAAGTCAACGCATCAAACAAGTGACCATCTTATATTCACCACCTGCTTCTCCTCTATCACACCCGGCCACTCAATTCTGATGCCCTATTCGAGTAGCTCTATTGACCAGCCATAAGAGAAACGTCACTAAATCAGAAGACGAGCACTAGCGGCCTAGCACACTTTAAATCCATCACAACACATCCAAGCAACTCAAGACACCCCTCCTCCGCTGCCATGTTCAGCCACCACTAGAGCAAACCACTACACCATCTACCATGTTCAGCCACCACAAGAGCGGACCACTACACCATCAGCAGGCGATATTGACTCGGAAAGAGATGTGATCCTCCACCAGCACTACGATAGGTAGAAACCATTTCTACCCCTTTAATTCGAGAAACCCATGGCTCGACAAGACCGCAGCAGTCGCAGCACCAACACCACCATCACGACTCCCCTGCTCTTCCTATTACTTCGTCGGAGTTCCAACACGATTCTACTCATCCTCGTCACACATCTCAGCAGGATAATATGATAAGCCACCGCTGCTCATTCTTTTCTTGAACTTTCCACGAGCACCATTGGTCAACCCAGAAACGAGACTAAACCCTTGCATCTTCCTTGAAATCAACCGCGACGATGGACCAATTCACGTGATCACATCCACCAGAGCGACCACCATTCACCTCAAAGCAGCCCATCGATCTGTCGAGGTCGGTTCTCTATATTCTTCGTGGACCACGAGCAGCTGATCTCAACCGAACCCCATGAATTTGAGCAAGAAACGAAAGAAACCCAGATTAGATCTTAACTAATATCAGCAAGAAATTTGATAATGTGAACGCACCATAGTGGAACATGGGGAAAATCACATTAAAAAATATAGGTATAAGAATCGATGATGGGGACTGTATTTCTTGCTGGGTTTCAAATTCACAAACAAAAATCACTTAATCAACCAAGCAAAATCAAAACTTCTTATTTTACAACCCTTAATTTTTCCGATTAGACTAATTTTTTTCATTTATCACAATAATTTATCACAAAATTACATTAAAAATGAACATAAATTAAAAAGATCTAAAATCATAATTGAACTAACCTCATTTTATGATGAACTTAGATCGAAATAACGGTTGCAGTAATGTTGGTCAGTTAATAGAACGATGGTAGAACAGGTGCAGTAAAAGAGGGAAGGTATAGCGGAACTCGGGAAAAGAAAGAGAGGGAGAGAGAGATAGCTCTTGCGTGATGAAGAACAAAATTTCTAACCAAGTAGAGAGGTGAAAGTGGAACGCGGAATAGACTGAAAGGTTCAATTCTTTTAGTTCGTATTGTATCTTAGTTCGCATGAGATCCCGCCCCTATATATATATATATATATATATATATATATATATATATATATATATATATATATATATATATATATATTGATTATTCTATATATGGTATATTCATATATACCATATTCCCTAATTATCTCTAACAGTATTATCATATTGTACTTATTCGAGTTATTACTCGCCTTTAGGTTTTACTTTGATAAATAACATGCTTATTTTGCCATCAGACAAATTTTTGGGAGTATAATAAAGTATTTGTATTTTTATCTTAAAATAGTGTAAGTATATATATATATATATATATATATATAGATATATAGAGAGGGAGGGAGAGAGAGAGAAAGGATCATGTGAGTCCATGTCTATTCTTTGAGTCCATGAGTCCCCATACAAGCCCTTGAATCAAATGGATGAGGGCCTAGGATTAAAACAAAATGGAGGGTCAAGATTGTGAGACACACACAATCCATTCCCATTGAAACCCTAATACAAATACCCTTCCACCCATCAATTTCTTTCATTTTCACATCTAACCACTCTCTCTTTACCTCTCTTCTCTCTCTACAATCCTCTTAAAAAATCTCACAAAAAACCCCAAAAAAAGCCTTATCCCCACCGGCCATCACCACTCCTCCACCTCCACCCTCCACTGCCACCTCCTCCCTCACTCACCCGCCGCAAGCACCGTCCTCCTCTCCTCCACCTTCCCTGCCAACACCGTCCACGACCCCCTTCCACCACCCTGTCCCGCACCTGCCAACCCCGCCTCCACCACCCCCTTCTCCTTCCTCCACCACAAACAAACCACCACCTCCTTCTCCTTCTTTCACCACCACCAACAAACAATGACGCCGCCATGGCCAGAAACCGGCGCTGGCCTCCTTCTCCGTTGCCGCCGTCCTTTCTCCTTCACTCCTCTCTGCCACGCCGCCAGCCCTCTCCCTCTGTCGCCGTCCCTCGTCGCCACTCTCTCCTCCCTCCTCCACCGCCTCCACGACCACCGCCTTTTTTCTCTCCTTCCTTTCCCTTCCCTTCTCGGCCACCCATCCACCACCGCCTCCATCCTCCACCACCTCCCTCCTGCCTCTGCCACCGTCTCCTCTCCCTCATCCCCTACCTCATGTCGCCTCTCATGTGCTCCCACCTCCCCCTGCAACCACCATCAACATAACCATCCCACCAAACAACCACCACCAAGTTTGAGATCTAAAAAAATTAGATCTTGTTTTAAAAAATTTCTTATATTTTCTTTAATATATCTGTTTTTTATTAAGATTGCACATGTTTTTTATTTTTATTTTATATGTTTTTTTAGATCTACTTTGTTTCTTTTCAGATTTACTTTTTTTTTTAACTCTTGTTTTTTTCCCCAAATTTCTCATGTTTGTTGCTTTTATTTTTTCAGATCTCAAAAACCACCCTTTGTTTTTTATGGTTAGATGTGTTATTTCACTAAAATTACACATATAATGATAGAAGTTACACATATAAATATATAACGATTGAAGTTACACATATAATGATTGAAGTTACACAATTATTAACTAAAGTTTGACTAGAGCAATCTTTTAAATTATATTTACTTTCTAGATCTACTATAATTTAGATCTGGAAAAAAGAGGCAAAAAAATACTTTTTTAAAATTGGATCTCGTTTTTTAATGGTATTTTTTTTCCAAATCTGTTTTTTGTTATGTGTTTTTTAGATTTTATTAATTTTTAATTTCCTATCTTTTTTTGTAATTTTAGATCTCATTTTTATAAATGATTTACCCTATTAGGGACTAAAGTTACCCTATTAGGGACCGAAGTTACACTATTTAGGGACTGAAGTTACACTATTAGGGACTGAAGTGACACAATTAAGGCTTAAAGTGACACTTTTAAGGGCTGTAATTAAACTATTTGAAACTGAAGTTACACTATTAAAAACTGAAGTTACACTTAATAAGAACTAAAGTTACCTAAACTTTGCTTGAAGTTACATGAATTCAAATTAAAATATTCAATCACATTTACTATACACGACTGAAATTACCCAAAAAATGACTAAAGTTATCTAAAGATGTCTTAAAGTTACACATATATGCCTTAGAATTAATGTTTTACAAATAAGGGTTGAAGTTACTCTCATAAAAACTAAAGTTACACTCATAAAAAGGTTAGAATCATATAAATTGTCCTAAAGTTCAAAAAACTCAAATTTGTATAGTAAAAATCACATATTGGGTTAAAGTTAAAGTTACACTCGTAATGACTGAAGTTACGCTCATAAAAATGCTAAAATCACAAAAACTTGTGTAAGTTACATAAATTCAAATTTGTATAATCGAAATCATATTTTGGGTTAAAGTTACACAAATAATTGTTGAAGTTACACACGTAATGACTGAAGTTACACTCTTAAAAATGCTAAAATCACACAAACATGTCTTAAAGTTACATAAATTTAAATTTATATAGTCGAAATCAAAATTTATCTTGAAGTTACACAATTAAGTGTTGAAGTTACAGTCGTAATAACTGAATTACACTCATAAAAAGGCTAGAATCACATAAACATGTCTTAAAGTTACATAAATTCAAATTTGTATAGTCAAAATAAAATTTTAGTTTGAAGTTACAAAAATAATAGTTGAAGTTACACTCGTAATGACTAAAGTTACGCTCATAAAATGCTGAAGTTACAAAAACTTGCCTCAAAATCAGATTCTAGTAAAAATGGACACTATCAAGATGATGTGTAGGTGGAATTCACTCATTTTGTTCTAATCTTGTCCCTCCATTTTGTTCTCATCCTGTCCATCCATTTCCCTTCTAATCTTATCCCTCCATCTATCTAATCTTGTCCCTCCATCTCCTTCATCCAAAGGCTAAGATGAGGACTCATGGACTCAAAAAAAATGGTGGACTCACAAGAACCTCTATATATATATATATATATAGAAATGAGATCAGGTAAGTCCACCATTTTAGGTTGAGTTCCTAAGTCCTAATAAAGACCATTGGATCAAACAAATCAAGGGTCAAGATTAAAACAAAATTGAAAGGCTGAATATAAAAGCTATCAAATCCTAGCAAACCCTAATCACTAAATCATTCTCACTTCTCTTTCTTCCTCCCTTCTCTCTCTTCCTCTCATCTCTCTATAATATATCTCCCTTCACCCGCCCGCCACAACCAACCTCTGCCCGCCACAGCCACAACCACAACCACCCACCTCCACCCTCGACGGTCTTCCTTCTTTCTTGGTCTCCCCCTCAGCTATCAGTACCACCGGACGTCACCACCGCCACCACCCGCGACATCCTCTCTCCTCACTCGGCTGCCCTCATCCACCCTCGCCCTCCTACTTCATCCTCCTCCCGCCGCCTCTTCTTCTACCTCATCCTCCGCCTCGCACCTTCTCTCCTCCAGTCGCCGCCTCCCACCTCATCTCCTCTCCTCCGCAACCGCCGCCTCCTCCTCCACGAGTCCTCCTGCCGCCGTCATCCTCTTCCTCTGCCGACTCTCTCATCTGCCTCCTTCTCGGTCGCCACCCGTCCTCCTATCATTTTTTTTTTCAGATCTGGGTGGGGGTTGGTGGTGTTGTTTGTTTGTTTTTGTTGGTCTTTTTATTTTTCAGATCTGGCTGTGTGTGGTCGTTTTTTTTGCCTTTTTTTTCAGATATGTGTCGTATGGGCCTGGGTGGTGGTTGTGTGTTTCGGTGGAGGGATCTCGTGATGGTGGTGGGGTTTTTTTCTTTTCAGATTAGTGTCGTCGTCTGTCGTGGTGGTGGTGGGTGTGTCATAGTGGTGGGTGTGTCGTGGTGGTGGTTAGTGTCGTGGTGGTCACTAATTGGTGGTGTGGTTGTCTTCGACGAGTTTGAGACTGTGGTGGTGGTTGGAACTAAAGTTACTAAAATTACATACATTTGGACTAAAGTTACACCATAAAGGATTAAAGTTACAATAAATTAGACTAAGTTACAAAACATTCAGAATAAAGTCTAAAGTTACAAAACATCAGACTAAAGTTACATTTTTAAAGAACTAAAGTTGCATACAATTGGACTACAATTGCATAAAATTGGACCAAAGTAACAAAACATTATACTAAAAATACAAAGAATTAGACCAAAGTTACATGACAATTGACAAAAGTTACATAAAGTTTTATTAAAGTTACATAAAATTTGCATATTTTCAATTTAATATATTCAAAATCAAATTACATAGTTTCATATTTTTATATGCAAAATGACCTTAGAAAACTAAAGTTACACTTGGAAAAGACTGAAACTACACTTGTAAATGAATAAAATTACTTAAGTATTTCATAAAATTACATAAACTAAAATTAAAACATAAAATACATTATATTAACTTAAAGTTACACTATTAAAGGTTGAGGTTACACTCAAAAATGAATAAATTAGATAAAGTTACACTCTCAAAAGTTGAAGTTACACTCGTAAAATAAAAAAGTTACGAAAATTTGTCATAAAGTTACAAAAATTATGTTAAAGTTACAAAAATTCAAATCTTGTATTAATTAGTGGTACTTGAGTTTCTTTAATGCTTTTAATCTCATCCATCCATCTATTATATAATCTAGTGGTTTAGATGAGGACTTATGGACTCAACCAAATTTGTGGACTCATCTGAAATTATATATATATATATATATATATATATATATATATATATATATATATATAGAGAGAGAGAGAGAGAGAGAGAGAGAGAGAGAGAGAGAGAGAGAGAGAGAAATGATCAATTGAGTCAACCCTTTTTTCCTTAGAGTCCTTGAGTACTCTTTAGAACTATTGGATGAGAAAGATGGATGACTGATATTTGTGCTTCCAAAAAGTGATTAATGGGTTAACTTTCCACTCTCTCATCCTCACTAATTAACCACTAATCTCAACTTAATTCAATATATAACATTTTCCACTCACCTCTTTGTCTCACAACCCACATAATATCATTCCTCACTCTCTCTCTCTAAAACCTAAATAAATCAAAACCCAAATAAATCACTCATCCTTCTCACTTAAAACCACCCAAACACTACTAACTTTTCCCACCACCACCCGATACCAAGACCACCGCCGGCCATGACCCACACCTTCACCCTCCTCCCACCACCACCCGACACCACCGCTAGAGTTGCCTCCTACGCCGTTCACCCTCCTTCCACCACCACCACCGCCGGAGCTGCCTTTCTTCGCTGCCGCCTGCCGCCACTCTCCTCTTTCACTCACCTTCTTCAGCCGACTCCCGCCGTCCTCCTCCAACCACCGGCTTGCTCCTCTCCTCTCCTCACTTTTCCAGATCTGAGGCTCATCTCCGCATTTTTTTTCTTAGGCCGATCTAGCTATGGTCCTCATTTGAATTCGTTTTTTTATCTAATTAATGGTGGGTGGGTTTTATGTCGATTTTTTTTATTTTTTTTTCAGATCTAGTTTTTTTTTATAGTGTATTTTGTAGTTGTGGTGGTGGTTGTTGTGGTTGTGGAGGATTGATAGGTTATTTTTTTTTTTTCAAATTTCGTATTAACAATGTTGTCTTTGTATGTTTCTTAAACTCGATATTAGACACTTCTAATATCATATTACATTTAGTTTACTCAATAAACTATTTAGATCTTATGCATGCATAACTAAAATACAAATAAGGAAGAATAAATAGTTCCTTTCATTAATTCGAACGGATTTTGGGCACAAAATAGGACTCCTTCCTACTTTGTTCTTGAGCTCAACATTAAGGATGATTTCCTAGTTCTTAGAATAAGAACACTCCAATTAGTTGCACCCAAGACAACCTCTAATACACTACAAAATACTACACTAGTATGATATTGTAGTAGCCCTTCAGATAAAATTAATACCACTATTACTACTTTTAGTAATCTTGTATTAATTATAAGAACTTAGTTTATGTGTTAAACTTCTTAAGTTTTATCTTAGTGTGAGAAGTAATTTTATGAGAGACAAGTATACTACAAAACTATGAGATCAAGTAGTAAGAATAAGAGGAAAACTAGTCCTCTTATTCAAGCATAGGGGACCGGCCACATAAGACATGGGGGAGGGTGAGCATGCCTCACATTTGTCTTCACAATGCATTAGAGTATGGCTAGGCTTAAGTAGGTAATCATTTTGTTTAATTCTTAATTAGAACCAATATAATTACTTAAATCTTACCCTACACCCTCCACCCTCCACCACCGGTTTTACCACATAAAATGGGTGTCCATTTTATCTTTTGTATTTTGTCATTTGTCACTTATGTGACATGTGACATGTAACATGTAATATTTGCTTATAAATGTACATTTAACTAATTTAAATGCAATTTCATAACAAATAAATTAGACTTAACATTTTAAGTCATATTTTATAATTACATGTAAATAAAATGGGTCATCTCATATTAGGTTAATATAATTTACGACAATTTGTAATTATAATTAACCAATTTTTCTTATCTCAAATGTTTCATAAACATAATGCAT
>JAIUZE010032302.1:0-15553 GCA_022085475.1 Heliosperma pusillum | reverse complement strand
TGTAATGTATTCTTATTTTGATTCTATCTTGAGAAAACTTTCAAATCTCCATATCGTAATCCTAATTTAACTTTTTAAAATAGTCTAAAGACGGTTTTTGTACCCTCTTTTTGGAGAAAATAGATTCTTTCGCTTTTATATTTGGATTTTGTGTTTGGTTGGGTGTTTAGATCTGTTATTGGAGACGTCCGGTGACTAGTCTTGCACTTACTAACACTTGTTTTGATTTTCGATTTCACTATTTCGGCATTGATTTAAATTTTGATAGCTAGAGTTCTCGTTCATGACGGGCACTCTTGTGATTCGTAAATAAAGTTTCTCACTTATGAAAAATTTACTTAAACCGTTTTCGAGAAGAACATCATTTCATAAATGTTTTACCCTTGTAAAAATGTTCTTGTTAATTCTTAAAACCGATTCTTGTCCTTGATACCTTTGTTTGCTACTCTCAAGTTTCGAGGACGAAACTTTTTAAAAGGAGGGGTGATTGTAACACCCGGAAATGTACCCTATTTTTCTAGTAGAAATATTGTACGAAATCTTTTCAGTAATTTTATGTTTTAATTAAGATTTTTATGTTTCGAGTCGAATTTAGAATTTCCGAGTTCGTATTTGGAATTTCTGCGAGATTCCATGAAAATCCCGTCTTAAGACGAGTTTGACTTTTCTTGACTTTTGAGTCGGGTTTGACTTTCTTGACTTTGAAACCGTCTTTGACTTTTTCCTTCATAACTCACACAACTCCCTCCCTTAACCTAATTTCTCATTCAAACACCAAAAACAAATATCTTCCTCCTTAAGAAACTTTCCCTCTTTGAATATCGATCTTTGAATCATCGTAACTTTTTCGTTACTTGATAGAATTCACGTAAGTTCGTCTCATTATTCTTCCCTTACCTCCCTCTATCCGTATTGATATTAAAATTATCGTCTTTCTCGCTTTTCAAGCTTTCCGTCTTTCTCAAGATGAACTTTATTCATCTTTTTACGATCTATTTGTAGGTGGTGCCCTCCAAGATCCCGACAAAGACTATTTCCTTATAGAAGAGGAGCTTGACGATCATTAGAGACGCTTAAAGGTAACGGTGAAGGGTTACTCGGTATCACTTACGTGATTTACATGTTTATATGCTAGAAAATCGTATTAGATTACGATTAGGAAGATTAGAAACCATGCTATGATTAATGAATGATGTTATATGATGATTGTTGATGATGTATATTGATGGTTGATGATTATTAGAATTGATTTATGAGAATTGAAATGGATTGATTATGTAAAGGAAGCTCACGGATGAACTGGGGTTCCTGGCCGGTCGACCGGCCGCCGGTCTGCCAACCGGCTGGGAACACATCAGTAACTTCTTTGGAAAACTTGGAATTTTTGTATAGGGTGCTCTGTGCCGGTCGACCGGCCGCCGGTCCACCGACCGGCCCAGACCTCATTTCTCTGTTTTTGGTGATTTTTGGTTTTTGCCCTGTGTTCTGAGCCGGTCCACCGGCCGCCTCCCTCCTGCCCGGCCTGGAATACGGCTGTATGTTTTTCCTATATTTTCTAAAACTCGTAATTTATAATAGTTCGCATGATCCGTTTATCGTATAATTTTACGTAGTGACTTATAATATTCATGTTTTGGATATATGATATTCTATTCGCTTGTATCACATGTTTCGTGACGGTTTTCGATATATCCCTCTTTCGAGTCGGTTTTACATATGTTATGAATTGCGCACTAATGATCATGTGCTTTGAACTCTCATTTCCCGGCTACACCTTATACTCGTTAGACTGGAATGTCGGAGCGATGGGGTGTATCCTTGATGCTTGTATGCATGTTTAGTGGGGATATGACGACGTTGTTAGGAGGTGGACGCAATGCGTTGATCGACCCGGCCGTCAAATGTTGTATACTTGCGAGGTGGTGTTATTGCATGTAGCGTACTAGCTTGACTTTTGACTATAGATCTCTTTCCGCCTCTTTCGTGAAGGTTGACCGAATTTGGGGTACTCGGCGTCTATGATTGACCGAGTCTTGGATGTGGAACGTCTTACAACATGTCGAATCGGAACACGTCTTATTCCGAGAGTCTGGCCAGGTTTAGACTAGGACCGTATTATTATCGTCGTCCTACCGAGAGGATTAGAGTCTTGTGTGTACGAAACGTCTTATCGTACATGATTCCGGGAAACGTCTTATCCCGCGAATTGGTTTGTCTGGGTCATGAGTATACGAAACGTCTTATCGTATAAGGTTCAGGGAAACGTCTTATCCTGTGGACTTCCATTGGCTTGTCTTGCTATTGTACACGATGCTAGTGCGTTTCATTTACCGTGAGAGATGTCGTCAATATATTGGTATGGTTGGATAAATGATTATATGATTGATCATTGAATGACTTGGTATGGTTTGTTTGTCGAGTCTCAATCTTATCAAGTATATGCCGGTAACGGTGAGATGTAAGCCCTAGTGAGTATATAGTTGCCTAAGGGTGTCTTTCCCGAGTCTTTGAATAACATGATGGTTTCGGAAATTGATTTCCACATGATCTTATCATTATATATTGTATTGCCTATCTTTTCTTATCGTAACTCACATGTATATCTATATATGCATGCTCTACTTTTGTATTTCCTTATATGTACGTTAAAGGTGATATGGCTGGGAGAACCCGGAGTTACTCCCCACTGACTGTGGCGTTCATGTTTTTCATGAATGAACAGGTTGCTTGCTTGGATGCCTTTTTGGATATGATATTTTGGGGTTCGGGTGTGAGCTAGCGGGCGTTGTCCCTGGAAGTTCACCTCTAGACGATTTAGCTAGTTTTGCTAAACACTTGTTCTTTGCTAACATTTTAAGAGACCCCGTCTCTTTGTTGCACTTCCGTATTTAGTTGTAATATTTTGACACTCCTCGTTTTATTTAACTTGCATGTATAAAAGTTTTTAAAACTACCTATTTCCGCATATAATTCACATGCTTGTTTGTTTTATATTTCCGCATTCGCGAGGGTTGTCACAGTTGGTATCAGAGCTTTGATCGCTCCCGACGCACACACGTGAACCCTAACTTAAACTACTTGACCTTGAAATAATAAATGAGAGAGTTGGGTAGAAGTTAAGGACTTTAATTGGTAGTCTTTGTGTTTATGCTAATTGATAGGAGTAACTTAATTTGTTTGTGTTTCTTATGAAGATGGTTAGACCGCGATTAGCTGAGAACGTTATGATGGAAGCTCTTGCTCAAGTGCTGAAAAATCAGCAAGATGCAGCTTTAGCTCATGCCAACCAAGTTCCCCCTAGAAGGGAGGATAACCATCAGGGTGGCTATGCTTGGGTGGCGGGGCAAATTGCAAGGAGTAAAATTGTACCTTATGGTGGAGAACCGGACCCTACAGAGTTATCCGGTTGGTTCCGTGAAATGGAGAAGCAGTTTGATCTATACCAAGTCCGAGAAGAGGACAAGGTTAGGATCGCAAAGCACTTTCTGGTGAGGGAAGCCGACAACTGGTGGGCTATTACAAGTGCCACCGCAACTCTTGAAGAGGACTTTAACTGGGCTTGCTTTAAAGCTCTTGTGGAGGGTAGATTTTATCCTAAAGAGCTTAAACAGCAAAGGCTCAAGGAGTTTATAGACTTTAAGCAAGGCAACCTATCCGCTCAAGAGTTTACTACGGAGTTTAATAAGCTTGCGCATTTCGCTCCGAGGCTTATTCGTGATGATGAAGACCGTGCATTCTACTACCGTAACAAGTTGAGTGCCGTTCTTCAAAGTAAGGTAAGGAGGAGCTCTACTTCTTTCGGGGAGTTGTATGATGATGCCCTTTGGGCGGAGAACTCAATGAAGGCCGTTAGAGATGAAGCGAAGATGAAGAATCACTCTCCTTCCCCCTCTTTCAATCCAAGGTCAAACTTCAATGACAAAAGATCTCTCGCTCCTTCTTCTTCTAATGCCTATTCTAACAAGAGGCGTTTCAATGCTCCCTCAAACTCCAATGCAAGATCACTTGCTCCTTTTCTCCCTCAAGCTATCTCAAATGCGGCTCCTAGGCCCAATGCTTTCCCTCAAGCTCAAGGACGAATGTGTGACGGTTGTAGGGGACCCGTTCATCCCGGAGTTGGATGCTATGATAGGCCCCTGTTTTGCTTTTTCTGCAAGAAGTCGGGTCACCGCTTTCGTGATTGCCCCGACCGTCAGAATCCCGCACCTGGTGCTAAAGCTAAGGGATCCATCTTTGTACTCAGCCGAGCCGAAGCTAATGCTCACCCGGAGATCGTGACTGGTAGGTTCTTTTCCTTAGATCAATTTCGTTTTCCTTCTCCGCTTTCATCTTTTCCATCAGATCGTAGTTCTTGCTTGATGCCTCCTAGTGTTCATAAGTATCATGTCCGTCTTCCATAATCTCTTGTGAGGTAGTTTTCTCTTTAGCTAATGTAAGGTTTAGTGGTTGTATTTTGATGATGCGCTAAGTATGGTACTTACCCACCCTATGGAGCTGGATTCATGTTTAAGTGACTATAAGGAATTAAGAATAAGTAGGTTGAACCTCTCTTGATGATTTTAGACTTTGAATCTTGATATTGTAATATCACCTTGAGGATCGAATAGATCGTAATGATAGTTTGTTGTTGTTAAGGATTATAGTGGTTGCTTTAAAGATTACTTGAGAGTTTATTACCCTTATATGTTGGACCCTAGCAATAATGTTTACTTTATGGAATTTGGACTTGGTGACCAATCTCGAAGGAAATTTTCATAAGCAAAGACCGATACATTTTGAGTTTTGATGGGTTAGATGATTTGATTAATTGAAGTATCGCCTTGTGTTTGGCAATATGTATGATTTGGAATTTGTACTCATTCTTTGTTTGAGGAATTGTGTTTTGACTTTTGTGGATGAAAAAGTCCTTGTAAATTTAGGATAATGGGTTTGAAGTAAATTGGATTAAAGGATTTCATGGTAAGTCTTTTACTTGGTGGTTGTTAGTGATCAGGTTTGCATAGATAAATATTTTGTTGATAGTTTCTAGTAAGAGTTTTAATGGAGCTAAGAAGATTGGAGTGCGTAGTGAAATTTCTATGTGGATTGTTAGTGGTGGAGTCTACCATACCGATGGACCTTAGAAGATTCTAATTGAATTTGAATAATTGGAAGTTGTTACTCGAAGTTTATGGTTATGAAATATTTTAGTAGGAATCTGATGATTTAAAATGTTGAAGATATTTTTGCACTCTCTTGAGGACTAGTTTACTTGTGCGGTTAGTAAGGTCGAGTTGCGATCGACATTTGAATTTTTCATAGATGGAAGATAGTAATGTTGTTCATTCCTCTCTTTTCCCTCAATCTGACCCTTACTCAATCCGCTACTTTTCAATCCTTCCCCTTTCTAGTCCATTTTACTCGTTTGGACGTATCTCTTAGTATCACGATTTGTGATTTTGATGTTCGAGTTCGCTCTAAGTTCGTGTAATGTCTTCTTATTTTGATTCTATTCTTGAGAAAACTTTCAAATCTCCATATCGTAATCCTAATTTAATCTTTTTAAAATAGTTTAAAGATGGTTTGTGTACCCTCTTTTGGAGAAAGTAGATTTCTTTCCCTTTTATATTTGGATTTTGTGTTGGGTTGGCTGTTTGGGCTTGTTATTGGAGACGTCTGGTGACTAGTCTGACACTTACTAACACCTGTTTTGATTTTCGATTTCACTATTTCGGCATTGATTTAATTTTTGATAGCTAGAGTTCTCGTTCATGACGGGCACTCTTGTGATTCGTAAATAAAGTTTCTCACTTATGAAAAATTTACTTAAAGCGTTTTCGAGAAGAACATCATTTCATAAATGTTTTCCCTTATAAAAGTTTTCGTGTTGATTTTGTAAACCGATTCGTGTCCTTTACACTTTTGTTTTCTACTATCAAGTTTCGAGGACGAAACTTTTTAAAAGGAGGGGTGATTGTAACACCCGGAAATGTACCCTATTTTTCTAGTAGAAATATTTTACGAAATCTTTTCAGTAATTTTATGTTTTATTTAAGATTTTATGTTTCGAGTCGAATTTAGAATTTCCGAGTTCGTATTTGGAGTTTCTGCGAGATTTTATGAAAATCCTGTCTTAAGGCGAGTTTGACTTTTCTTGACTTTTGAGTCGGGTTTGACTTTCTTGACTTTGAAACCGTCTTTGACTTTTTCCTTCATAACTCACACAACTCCCTCCCTTAACCTAATTTCTCATTCAAACACCAAAAACAAATATCTTCCTCCTTAAGAAACTTTCCCTCTTTGAATATCGATCTTTGAATCATCGTAACTTCTTCGTTACTTGATAGAATTCACGTAAGTTCGTCTCATTATTCTTCCCTTACCTTCCTCTATCCGTATTGATATTAAAATTATCGTCTTTCTCGCTTTTCAAGCTTTCCGTCTTTCTCAAGATGAACTTTATTCATCTTTTTACGATCTATTTGTAGGTGGTGACCTCCAAGATCCCGACAAAGACTATTTCCTTATAGAAGAGGAGCTTGACGATTAGTAGAGACGCTTAAAGGTAACGGTGAAGGGTTACTCGGTATCATTTACGTGTTTTACATGCTTTATATGCTAGGAATCGTATTTAGAATACGATTAGAAGCTTAGAAATCATGCTATGATTAATGAATGTTGTTATATGATGATTGTTAATGATGTATATTGATTGTTGATGATTATTGGAATTGATTTTTGAGAATTGAAATGGATTGAATATGCAAAGGAAGCTCACGGATGAACTGGGGTTCCTGGCCGGTCGACCGGCCGCCGGTCTGCAACCCGGCTGGGAACACATCAGTAACATCATTGAAATTTTGGGAATTTTTGTATAGGGTGCTCTGTGCCGGTCGACCGGCCGCCGGTCCACTGACCGGCCCAGACCTCTTTTCTCTGTTTTCTATGATTTTTGGTTTTTGCCCTGTGTTCTGAGCCGGTCCACCGGCCGCCTCCCTCCTGACCGGCCTGGAACACGGCTGTGTTCTTTTCATATAATTTCTAAAACTCGTAATTTATAATAGTTCGCATGATCCGTTTATCGTATAATTTTACGTAACGACTTATAATATTCATGTTTTGGATATTGATATTCTATTCGCTTGTATCACATGTTTAGTGACGGTTTCGATATATCCATCTTCGAGTCGGTTTACCTATGTTATGAATTGAGCACTTAATGCTCATTGTGCTTTTGAACTCTCATTTCCCGGCATACACTTAACTCGTCTAGGACTGGAATAGTCGGAGCGATGTGTTGTTATCCTGATTGCTTGTATGCATGTTAGTGGGGATATGACAGACGTTTGTTAGGAGGTGAACGCAATGCGTTGATCGACCCGGCCGTCAAATGTTGTGTACTTGCGAGGTGGTGTTATTTGCATGTAGCGTACCGCTTGTTATGAGGCTTGAGCTCTTTTCCGCCTCTTTCGTGAATTGATCTCCCGAATTTGGGGTACTCGGCATATATATTGTAAGACCGAGTCTTGGATGTGGAACGTCTTACCACATGTCGAATCGGAACACGTCTTATTCCGAGAGTCTGGCCAGGTTTAGACTAGGACCGTATTATTATCGTCGTCCTACCGAGAGGATTAGAGTCTTGTGTGTACAAAACGTCTTATCGTACATGATTCCGGGAAACGTCTTATCCCGTGAATTGGTTTGTCTGGGTCATGAGTATACGAAACGTCTTATCGTATACGGTTCAGGGAAACGTCTTTATCCTGTGGACTTCCATTGGCTTGTCTTGTTATTGTACACGATGCTAGTGCGTTTCATTTACCGTGAGAGATGTCGTCAATATATTGGTATGGTTGGATGAATGATTATATGATTGATCATTGAATGACTTGGTATGGTTTGTTTGTCGAGTCTCAATCTTATCAAGTATATGCCGCGAACGGTGAGATGTAAGCCCTAGTGAGTATATAGTTGCCTAAGGGTGTCTTTCCCGAGTCTTTGAATAACATGATGGTTTCGGAATTGATTTCCACATGATCTTATCATTTTATATTGTATTGCCTATCTTTTCTTATCGTAACTCACATGTATATCTATATATGCATGCTCTACTTTTGTATTTCCTTATATGTATGTTAAAGGTGATATGGCTGGGAGAACCCGGAGTTACTCCCCACTGACTGTGGCGTTCATGTTTTTCATGAATGAAAAGGTTGCTTGCTTGGATGACTTTTTGGATATGATGTTTTGGGGTTCGGGTGTGAGCTAGCGGGCGTTGCCCCTGGAAGTTTCACCTCTAGACGATTTAGCTAGTTTTGCTAAACACTTGTTCTTTGCTAACATTTTAAGAGACCCCGTCTCTTTGTTGCACTTCCGTATTTAGTTGTAATATTTTGACACACCTCGCTTTATTTAACTTGCATGTATAAAAGTTTTTAAAATACCGTATTTCCGTATATGGTTTCACATGCTTGTATGTTTTATATTTCCGCATTCGCGAGGGTTAATTTAGTCTTTTGGACTTAGAAGTTTAGTATTGTTTTGAAGATCATGCTTATGATATGTCTAATTGGTGTAAATAAGAAGTTTTGAATGATATCTTGAGGTGCGAAATACTTTGGAGGTTAAGTGACGTCTTGTGGTTTCCTATTGTGTGTTTGTGAGTATAGGCTTGGTGGAAAAGCTTTTAGCTATAGTTCTTGGATTTAAAGATATGATCTTATCTTATGGTATCGGAGACTTGTTTGAAGTAGTAAGGTTTCGTTGTAAGTTGAACCATATTACTTAAGGATTATAGATATGAGCAAGATTCCATGATGTAATCTATGATGGAAATACCTTGGGATGTTAATGATGATGTTTGGCTTGATGTTGTACTTTGATAATAATGAACTCGTGGGCTATAGACCTTGAAAATGACCGAGTATAAGAGAGTATTTGTTAGTCCTTCAATTAAAGAAACCTTTGAGGTTGTGTTGAATATTTGAGCTAAAGGAATGTTATTATACTTGAGTTACAATTCCGCAATTGGGAATCCGTGTGATATAAAAGGATGGATGAATTGGGTTGGAGTCGATTTATCAAATCTAGGTGTACCTTACTTTGATGATTGTACGTGGTACGATGGTTCCTTGTAAGAGACCTTTGTTTGGGATGAGTTGCTTTACTATCACCCTAAGTCTGAAAGGAAAAACTTTGTGGATTAAATCTTAAACCCTTACTCGTGCCATCGTCCCTTTTCATTTTTCCATTCTTGAATGTTTTTGTCAGGTTGATCTTTAAGAATTACAACCGTACTTTCTTTCTTACTCAGATTCTTCATAACTCTACTATCTGCTTTTGTCTCTTCTCTTCCTCACCCTCGTTTTGCTTTTCTCGCCTTCGCGTTTGTTTTGTCATCTTATCGTAGTCTTAATGACTCTTCCTAATTTTTCTTGTATCATGTTTCATTTATCCCTACTCTATTGAGAGGTAGGTTTTCTATTAGCCTACCGTAAGGGTTTAGTAGGTGTGTTTGAAGAATTTTCGAATATGTACTAACTCGTCGTATTAATACACTAGTTTCATGTTTAGGATGATTAAAAGGATTTGAGGATGCTTAGATGAAACCTCCTAGTGGTTTTAGACTATGCAAGCTTAATGTTGACCACAATATCATTTTGATGGACGAAATAATCATAATGATAGTTGGTAGTTGTGTTCGAATTTTAGTGATCTTTAAGTGTTACTTGGAAATTGTGGTCTTTAAAATGTTGGACCCTAACGGGAATAATTACCTTGTGGAATTTGGATTGGATGACCAAACTTGAGGAATATTGTCATAAGCGAAAACCGATGTATTGAGAGTTTGAAGGAGCTAAATAAATTGATTTACGGTCGCATTGCCCTATGATTGGCAAAAGTTAAGTGAAATGAGATTGTGTGACTAATCTCTTTTGAGGATTTGTGTTTTAACTTTTGAAGATGAGAAAGTTCATTGTTAATAACTTAGGATAATGAATTTTGGAATAAATTGGATCAAAGGATTTCATAGTAAGCCTCTTTTACCTTGTGGTTGTTAACGATCATGTTTCCCTAGATATAAATATTTTGTTGGTGGTTTCTAATAAGAGTTTTGATGAAACTAAGAAGATTAGAGTGCGTAATGAATCTTTCTTGTGGATTGTTAGTTGTGGAGTCTACCGTGCCGATGGACCTTAGTAGATTCTAATTGGATTCGAATAATTGGGATTTGTTACTCGAAATCTCGTAATTATGGAATATTTTTGTAGGATTTATGATGATTGAAAATGATGAGTTGCAAATTGGGTAAATTGCATTCTCTTGAGGATTAGAATATTAGTAGAGTTAGTACTGTCGAATTCTTGTAGATCTTCCTGCCGACTTTATCTTGATCTTCCTATCCATAAGAGTTCAATTTGTTTCGTTTTTGCGTGTTTTGTATTTATGTTGTTACCCTGAATTGTGTGTGAGATGTGCGACTCGCTCTATGTACGTGTAATGTCTTGTTATTTGATTTTATCTTTCAGAAAACCTTCAAATTATCATATTGTATTTCTAATTTAACTTTTCAAAGAAGTCTAAAGATGGATTTTGTACCCTCTTTTCGGAGAAAATAGATTTTTTTCGCTTTTATATTTGGATTTTGCGTTTGGTTGGATGTTTGGACTTGTTATTGGAGACGTCTGGTGACTAGTCCTGCACTTACTAACGTTTGTTTTGAATTTCGATTTCACTATTTCGACTTTAATTTGATTTGGATAATTAGAGTTCTCGTTCGCGACAGGCACTCTTGTGATTCGTAAATAAAGTTTCACACTTATGAAAATCTCTTTAAACCCTTTTCGAGAAGAACCTCGTTTCATAAATATTTCCTTGTAAAAGCTTTCTTGTTAATTTGTTAAAACCGATTCTTGTCTTTGATACATTTGTTTTCTACTCTCAAGTTTCGAGGACGAACCTTTTTAAAAGGTGGGGTGATTGTAACACCCGGAAATGTACCCTATTTTTCTAGTAGAAATATTTTACGAAACCTTTTCAGCAAATTTAAGTTTTATTTTGGAATTTAAAGTTTCGAGTCGAATTTAGAATTTCCGAGTTCGTATTTGGAATTTCTGCGAGATTCCATGAAAATTCCGTCTTAAGGCGAGTTTGACTTTTCTTGACTTTGGAACCGTCTTTGACTTCCGTTGACTTTTCTCCTACACAACTCACACTACTCCTTAACCTAAATTTCATTCAACACAAAATCAAACACAAACCAAGTTTTACTTCTTCCTTAAGAAACTTTGCCTCCATCCATTTTTCGATCTTCAAATCATCGTAACTTCTTCGTTACTTGATAGAATTCACGTAAGTTCGTCTTATTCTTCTCCCCTTACCTTCCTCTATCCGTATTGATATTATAATCATCGTCTTTCTCGCTTTTCAAACTTTCCGTCTTTCTCAAGATGAATTTTAGTCATCTTTTACGATCTATATGTAGGTGGTGACCTCCAAGATCCCGACAAAGACTACTTTCTAATTGAAGAGGAGCTTGACGATTAGTAGAGACGCTTAAAGGTAACGGTGAAGGGTTACTCGGTATCATTTACGTGTTTTGCATGCTTTATATGATTAGAAATCGTATTTAGAATACGATTAGAAGCTTAGGGATCATGTTATGATTTATGATTGTTGTTATTTGATGATTGTTGATGATGAATATTGATTGTTGATAATTATTAGAAGTGAATTAGGAGAATTGAAAATGATAGAAATGGTGTTGTTGTTCTCGGGTAGAATGGTGTTCCTGGCCGAAGGACCGGCTGCCGGTCTAGTGGCCGGCTGGGAATTCACTGCACCGACTCTTTTTCGTAGAATGATCATATCTCCTTCGTTACTTGCTTGTTTTGGCCTTGTGACCATTCGTTGGAACCGTAAGAGGATAAGCTATCACCTCGACTTGGAATTTATGCATTCCCATATCTAGAACTCTAGTTATGACCGTTTGAAGTGGACCCTTGTTTTAGTTAGTTTCCAAACTTGTGTTTTGTGTGTAGTTGTGCTCCGAGCCGGGGTACCGGCCGCCTCCCTCCACCCCGGCCTGGAACACGGCTGTGTTTTCTTCTTGAAATTTTTAAATCTCGTAATTTATAATAGTTCGCATGATTCGTTTATCGTATAATTTTACGTAGTGACTTATAATATTCATGTTTTGGATATATGATATTTCATTCGCTTGTATCACATGTTTCGTGACGGTTTTCGATATATCTTTCTTTTGAGTCGGTTTTACATATGTTATGATTGAGCACTAATGATTTGGTGCTATGAACTCTCATTTCCCGGCTACACATTATACTCGTTAGACTGGAATGTCGGAGCGATGGGGGTGTATCCTTGATGCTTGTATGCATGTTTAGTGGTGATATGACGACGTTGTTAGGAGGCGAACGCAATGCGTTGATCGACCCGACCGTCAAATGTTGTATACCTGCGAGGTGGTGTTATTGCATGTAGCGTACTAGCTTGACTTCTGACTATAGATCTCTTTCCGCCTCTTTCGTGAAGGTTGACCGAATTTGGGGTACTCGGCGTCTATGATTGACCGAGTCTTTGATGTGAACGTTTACCACATGTCGAATTGGAAACATGTCTTATTCGAGAGTCTGCAAGGTTTAGTTTGGATGTGGAACGTCTTACCACATGTCGAATCGGAACACGTCTTATTCCGAGAGTCTGGCCAGGTTTGGACTAGGACCGTATTATTATCGTCGTCCTACCGAGAGGATTAGAGTCTTGTGTGTACGAAACGTCTTATCGTACATGGTTCCGGGAAACGTCTTATCCCGTGAACTTGTTTGTCTAGGTCATGAGTATACGAAACGTCTTATCGTATACGGTTCCGGAAAACGTCTTATTCCGTGAGCTTCCATTGGATTGTCTTGCTATTGTACACGATGCTAGTGCGTTTCATTTACCGTGAGAGATGTTGTCAATATATTAGTATGATTACATGAATGATTATATGATTGATCATTGAATGACTTGGCATGGTTTGTTTGTCGAGTCTCAATCTTATCAAACTTATACCGCTAACGGTGAGATGTAAGACCTAGTGAGCGTATTCGGTTGCCTAAGAGTGTCTTCCCCGAGTCTTTGTATAACATGATGGATTCGGACTTGTAACTCTTATGCTCTTATTATGATATATCGAATTGCCTATCTATCCTTATCGGACTCACATGTATATCTATATATGCATGATTTTACTTTTGTATTTCCTTATATGTACGTTTAATGTGATATGGCTGGGAGAACCCGGAGTTACTCCCCACTGAGTGTGGCGTTCATGTTTTTCATGAATGAACAGGTTGCTTGCATGGATGGCTTTTTGCTTATGCTATTTTGGGTTCGGGTGTGAGCTAGCGGGCGTTGTCCCTGGATGAAACACCTCTAGACGTTGTTTTAGCTAGTTGCCTAATTACTTTGTCTTTTGTTAACACTTTGAGAGACACGTCTCTTGTGGTATTTTTATTTAGTTTGTAATATTTTGACACTCCTCGTTTTATTTAACTTGCATGTATAAAAGTTTTTAAAAACTACCTATTTCCGCAATATATTTCACATGCTTGTTTGTTTTATATTTCCGCATTCGCGAGGGTTGTCACAGTACATCCCTCGCGAATGCGGAAATATAAAACAAACAAGCATGTGAAATATATTGCAGAAATAGGTAGTTTTTAAAAACTTTTATACATGCAAGTTAAATAAAACGAGGAGTGTCAAAATATTACAAACTAAGTACGAAATATAACAAAGAGACGGGGTCTCTCAAAATGTTAGCAAAGAACAAGTGTTTAGCAAAACTAGCTAAATCGTCTAGAGTGAAACTTCCAGGGACAACGCCCGCTAGCTCACACCCGAACCCAAAATAGCATAAGCAAAAAGCCATCCAAATCAAGCAACCTGTTCATCCATGAAAAACATGAACGCCACAGTCAGTGGGGAGTAACTCCGGGTTCTCCCAGTCATATCACATTAAACGTACATAAAAGGAAATACAAAAGTAGAAGCATGCATATATTTTTGGAGCATGGTGTCCTCCACAAAGTGACGCCACATAATAAATCTTATTATGGAATATTAATTGGGATTAATTATTACTATATATATGATTAGTCAGTTGATTAAGTAAATCAATAACGGTTGGCTGACTAGAGTTTGACGTTATTGTCGTTTGACGGCGGTGATCAACTGATCCCTTTCGGTCACACCTAAAGGATGAAATCCAAATAGTAACTAATTATTTGTATACGATACAGTTAATTAGTAAATTACATATATTCGATATGTACGAGAGTTAATTGTTAGAAATTGAGTTAAGAACTCAAATTCGATTAAGCTTATTTTCAATTATGCGATAATTGACTAATAAATTTATATCTTATTTTAATACGATTAAATAAGATTTAACTTAGTAATTAATCGTTAAATTACTAAATTAGTTGAGGTTTTGAGATAGAGGTAATTAGTTAATTATATTTACAAGGAGTTGTAAAATAAATTAACTAAGCATTGTGGGACCCATTATATATTGATATAATGGTAAAAATATTACTTAAAATGTTAAGTACATATTATTTATTTAATTGAGTCATATAATTGTTATATGATCAAATTAACACGTAATTATACAAGATAATTAACCATATGATCAATAAGTATTTGTGAGACAAATATCAAAAATCAAAATGGACCAAACTAGGCCATAATGGACCGGTTGGTATGTAGTTAGAAGGGTGATGATTTTGTTCTTGTTTTTACTATTTAGTTACTTATGAAAGTGACAGTACAAGTAAGAATAATCATCATATATACTACAACACTCCACTCTAATGCATGTGACAAAAATTGAACAAAATAATAGTCCATATTTGGACTATATCATCCGGCCATTTTGGCTTCTTGATGGACAATTGTTGTTCATCATTTATCACTTCATTTTTGTTCAATTTGTTTAACTTCTCTCTAAAAACTCTTCTTCTCACTTAAAACTCTCATATACTAATATTTACTAAGTATTACTAGTGTAGTAATATAGTCATAATATTAGTAGAATAATATCTATCTTATTATCTAGTTAATAATAAGGGTAGATTATTTGGGTTAATCTTGGTGCAACTTAGAGGAGATCTTCTACCTTGGAGATTAGTTGTGTTCATCCATATTATTAGCTCAAGAACAACAAGAAGGAGTTCGTGTTGTGCCCATATTAATTTCCATTATCAATGTGAGGAAATTTATTTCTTTTATATAAATGTCTTTATATTTGAATGCATGTTACATAGATCATTAAATACTAAATTAACAAGTAATTTAGTAACTAATTAGAGGAGTCTAATTAAGTTCTATGGACTTTCATGTGGTATCAGAGCTAGCTTGTAGCATGCATGTTCATTTTGGACATTTTTTTATTAAAGTTATAAGATAACTAATAAATCAAAGATTTGCGTTAAAATATGATTATGACGAAATTTTTTGGTGCATGTATACCTAATGATCTCAAAATGTTTGTGGTCAAATTTTC
>JAIUZE010032300.1:0-11151 GCA_022085475.1 Heliosperma pusillum | reverse complement strand
ACGGAAGCCACGAGTCCAGTGGGGAGTTCACTCGAGTTCTCCCAGCCACGAAATGTCGAGTTATTAAACATTAATAACATGAAAGCAATGTATATAGAAAATACAAAACTTAAACATATATGATATGCTTTTCATGTTATGAAACAATAACTAACATATAACCTATCATATGAAAGCTATCATGTGAAACCGATAATAAAATATAACAAGAGGTAGGGAAGCTGGTATGCTAGCTCAGAGGTTACCCTGTAACATGGCCATGATACACTCAAACCCTCATCAACACGTAATCATGTGAATCAGTTAACAACCGTTAATCCAAACTCTATCAATCCTAGCCGGCTTGCATCTCACCTTCTAGAACTCATAGAATCATACATACATGAAAGACCAATACTTCTACAAACAGGCATAAGTTCTTAGGACCATCGCTAGAAGACTTCTGTAACTCGAGGCTATACCACAAGGTAGGAAAACATCCTAGTCCTAGACTGATCAGACCTAGCGACAACAGCTATTCCATTCCCCGTCCCATGACTAACCGTACATGAGAAACTCTACTAGGCGACCCCCTAAGCAGAGATGGCTAGTACTTAAGCTGGCTCCCTTCCCAAACGAACTTCTAGGATGCCATGCCCACTTGGATAAAACCCACCAAGCCGAGACACAAAAGCTATCAAGCGGCAAACTCCGTATGCTCGTTAAAGATAGTACGGGCCTATCAATGTCGTGGTCCAAGCTACTCATTAGAATTAGAATGGTCAAGACGCCATATTCTCATAATTCTCTATGGGTACTTAGTCAACACGACACCAACCATAAAATAAAACAGTCACGGAAAAACATCCTATCATGTGACTATTTGCATATCAATAATAATCAAATATCATATCGCCTCATATCTACTAAGGCTAATTCGTAATTAAATACAACCTCACTTGAAGACAAATCCCCGACCCGAGTCCCGCGACGGGTCATCAGTCAAATCGGGGCTGACTAGATCTTAGTTTGACCAAACCCGTTGGATCAAACCGGCTAGAAACAGAGTCTTTATCACATAGACTTAAACATAAAAATCAACATATTCAATACATGTTATTTTATTAAATTCTAACATGTGAATTATTATAACATACCAAAACCCCGTTTGACTTAACTGATATCCAATTAAACTACGATCTCGTCTTATAATTTCTAACATGTGAGAAATAATAATTTAATGAAAAAACCTTTTTAATTAAATATTTTACTTATTAATATTTCCCACTTGCTAAATATTACAAAACACGATAAAAATGACGATAACTCAAAAACCGTCACAAGTCCCAAAGTGGGACCCACGGGCTGAGTTGGCCGGACCCCACATGGGCCTGGATGGGCCCACGGGCCTGTTTTGGGCTAAAATGGCAGATTTTACAACTTTTACTTAAACCGTTTTCTTAATATTTCCCGCATGCTTTAACATAATTAAAACCCGTCAAAACAACAATTAAACAATCAAACATCGACACAACCCAAAGACCAAAACCCGGACCCACCATGGACCAACCCAGACCGGGTCTGAACCGGCCTGGACCGGTCTGGTTTGGTCCGGTTCACCACCATGCTCACGGTTCACTCCACAAACAACACCAAATTAATTCCAACATGTTTTTAATTATCAAACCACCATTTTAGCAACCAATTTAACCATCCATCATACAAAAATCATTATTATGAAAAATCATCCAAATTCTTCAAGAACACTAACATATGAAAATATTTCCTAAACAACATCAAATCATAACTTAATAAAAATCATCAAAATTTATCAAGAACATTAAACATATTATAAATTCATACAAAATCATAAAAATCATAACTTATGGAAAATCATCAAAATTTACCAAGAACACTAAACATATTATAAATTCATACAACATCATAAAAATCATAACTTATGGAAAATCATCAAAATTCACCAAGAACACTAAACATATTAAAATTTCCACACAACCTAAAAATCATAACTTTATGGAAAATCATAAAAATTCATACAACATAATAAAAACAACTCCTTATCATATTACTACCAAAAATTCCATAAATCATAAAACATGAACTAAAACAAAGATGCACCAAAACTAAAGAAACAAAGGCTAAAGCTATGTTACTAACTAGAACCATAAAAACCATAACATGAACCAAAACTAAAGGCTATGTGACATTATTTCGTCGAGTAAAACGGAATTGTTACCTTAGCTAGCCAAAACAATTAGCACCAAAATAATAATAAGAAGTATATAATAAGAAACCCTCCTACTAATCTTCACCCAAAATAAACGAGTCTCCAAACTCGTCTTCAAAATCTTCCCCTATAAGAAATAACAAGAAAAACATTATTAGAACTAAAAATATGAATTTCCATAATTAAAGTGTTGAAAACGATCTTGACTGAATTGAAATATAACCGTACGTGAAGATGAGGAGCGAAGAGGAGAGTCTAGAAATATAAATTAGGATGGATTTAATTAAGAAACGAAGATTTTATGAAGGTTTTGCTCAAGAACGATGAAGAACAAATGATGAACGACGAAGAACACGAAGAACGATCAAAGAAAGTGATGTTTTGATCTTAATTTGATTTGTTGTAAAATGAAAAGTTGTTAGTGAGTAATGATGGTAGGATGAGCCGTGTAAATATAGACAAATAAAGATGTCGGGTTTTGAAATTGTTGTTACGTAATTGACTCGCGCTTAATAATTATTTTACGGTAAACGATTAAATATAATTAACGATAAAGTTAATTACACTAAATACCAAGATATTATGTTATTAATAATCAAAAGAAAGACAAATATCTAGTCCTATTAGAGGACTTATGAGCCGTGTGACATGATGAGAAGACGGATCTGATTTCGATCGTTTTGCGTAATTTTCGTTAACTGATCGATAAAGTGAAATAATATCTAGATATTATGATATATTAATCAAAAGAAATGAAAATATCAAGGTCTATTAGAGGAGAAAGAGAGCCGTGTGGGATAGGTGATATCGGGTCTGTTTTTCCTCGATTTGCGTAATCTCCGTTGACGGATCGATAAAGTAACAAATATCTACGATATTTGTATTAGTTTAATCGAAAGAATAAAATATCTCAAGTGAGTGGAAAACGATGACATGGGCGCGTGACTCATGCCAAAGTCGAGTTTCGAGTTTGTTACGGGATTTGCGATGAGTCGGGAATAGTTAAATGATTCCCGAGTTTAAACCGTAAAAGTTATTCTTTAAATTCCGAATAAATTCAAAATAATTATATTAAATTATGATAAATCTTAATAAATCTAAATAAAAATAAATCAAAAATATTATTTTTTTAAATAAAATTTCGGTCTTCATACTTATGAGACGAGTCGGGAAAAGTCAACGGAAGTCAAAGTTGACTGAAAAGTAGAGAAAAGTCGAAGATGACTTAAAAGTCAAGAAAAGTTTAGGACGACTTAAAAGTCAAGAAAAAGTCAATGACGACTTTTAAAAAGTCAAGGAAAGTCAAAGACGACTTAAAAAGTCAAGAAAAGTCAAAGATGACTAAAAACGGTCTTTTCACGAAATCTCCCAGAAATTCCAAATACGAACGCGGAATTTCAAAATAAGACTCGGAACAAAAATTCCTATTTTAAAAACTTAAGTTCTACTGAAAAGTGTTAGTAAATATTTTTACTAGAAAAATTGGTATTTTTCGGGTTGTTACACAGTGCCTTCAACACCTCTTTCCCAGCTCGTTTTGCCTGTTTCCGGAATATTTTCTATATTTCTTTCCGTGTTCGAGTCATTCCAAAACTCTTCGGACTTTCTCCTTATAAAAGGAGAGGTTCGTGCTCACTTTTAAGACACGCGAGTATTCCGCCCCTTCTCTTCTCACTCTTTGCATTCTTGACCTTGCTCTAAGCATTTTGACATCTACCTGATTGATCAATCGACCACGTAAGCTCAGATCCTTCTGAGTTCCCATCACGTTTTGCATTGACCTACCAATTTGACCACTACACTTAATCAATTTAACTAATCAATCTTTGATCCTCTTACGAGGGCACTTTCTTTTTATTCGAGTCGAGCTATCACTAAAGCGCAACTTAGTTAATCTCATTACCGTCAACATCTAAGTCTAAGGGTGTTTAATCCCATCTTTTGTATTTTTATTTAGTATTCTGTTCAATTATGTAAGATTCATGTTGGAAGTATGTCAAAACCTTTTCAAAACTTCTTTTAATAGACTTATTAAGATCAGCTTTTTTATAGTTCGTCTTAGATCCCAAATAATCAATATTAGTGGATTTTTGTCGTCTTTTAGATCAAGTTTGAGTCTTTAGAGGTTAGATCAATTCATATCAAATCTCTAGGATTCGTCTTTGATACAAATTAGTGTAATTCATATGAATAAATCACCTTCACTCGAGTTATAGATCAATAATAAACTGTAAATACACAAACGAATACTAACTGATTGCCATTCTAGCTTCACAGCCAGAACCCAACTCAAGAACAGACGCACAGAGTGTTGCGCCTCTTACAGAGGACGCATCATACATTGCGCTATTCTAGGTTGGATTCTGTCCTTGAACTTCTGATAAGTGAATATTTGCATGATTTTAACCCCCAATTTAGCTCGGTTTTGTATGTCATTTGTGCTTTGTTAAGCCATTTTATGAGCTAATATCGTCTTCTAGGCGAATTCCTATGTTCTAACCTGTTTTGTAGGGAAAGTGACGTTTCTACGCCCTTTTTCTATATTCCCGAGCATTTGCCTAGAACCCGACGATTTGAAGAAGCAAGCTTGACCAAGTCAAAGGCATTTCAAGAAGGTTCACTGATTCAAAAGAAAGAAGAAGCAAAGACTATTTCGCAGTTGTCAGAAGATCGATCAGTTAGGCGAAGAAATCATCATTTTACATCAAACCCCTATCAACAAACCCGACTCAAAAGGTCAAGGGGGATAATGAAAGTCAAGTCATAGGCCAAGGGAGATGAAACGAAAGTCAAAGCACCAAGAACACAATATACCCGATCGGGTAAGTAGTGTACCCGATCGGGTATGTTTGCTGATCCGAGCTTTTGCTTCGACTTCCTTTATTTTGTCCTATATGTTTAATGTATGCCCCCTTCCCCACGAAACCTACTGCTATATAAGAGTGCCTCAGCCACCACATCTCAACACACTTCTCTACACACAATTAGAAACCCTACTTTTCTTTTTACATTACATACAACCCTAGATTAGAATTAGAAAACCCTAGCCTCCATTTTACATTTTTAGCGTCTTTAGTTTAGTTTTTTCTTTCTTTCTCCATTTTGTAGTTTTAGTTTTAGATCTAGTTTTCTCTAGTCTAGTTTAGTTCTAAGTTTCCTTCAATTGTAATTGTTCTACTTGTAATTGGAATTCTAGTTTCCGGGTTTGCATTTTCCTATTCAAGTTCCTATTCCATTTCAATCTTTGCTCATCCTTTCCGGTAATCCTTATTCTTGTTTTTACATTATAGTTTCATTTTCTTTTAGTATTTCCTTTATCAAGTTTACCATTCTTAGTTTTATAATCTTAGTTTCCCTTTCATTGATAATGATGCATTAGTAATCTTTGTTCTAGGGGAAGGGTTAACATGTCTAATTAATTTATAAGTATAAATTGATTCCGGGTAGAATTGTTTTAGTTGTCTCTATTTCTTGTTTGATTCTCATGACAAAACTTTGATTTAAGACGTTAATCAATTGTTTATACTTGTCAATTTCCGTCTCAAGGGCGAGAGTCGAGATGAAAATTTAAGGACTGGCAAGAACAGTTTAATGACCTAGCAAGGCTGAAAAGACGTTAGGACCCGTTAAAAAGTCGGTATGAATCCGAAAGGAATATACCATTTAAAGACTTGGAAAACTATGATTTTTATAAACCCGTAATCAACTTTGCTTTTAAATTGATTAGCATGTGAACCCCGATCCCTAGATCCTTTTCTTTATTGTATTGTTATCATTTTTATTATAGTATTTATTAATTAGTGACAAACATTTGTCAATCGTACATGATAGAGTTCTAACCATAACTATTCACAAGTATCTCCGGTCTGCCCGAGATCGACCTCTTACTTCCCTAATTAAATTAATTTGTTGTTAGCCTAGTTTGGGTTAATTATCTTTGACCAGGGTTTGCGACAGGCCCGATCAAATTTTGGCGCCGTTGCCGGGGAGCACGGTTTTGTTTATTTGTGATTAGTAGAGTTTTACCTTGTCTTTTTCTTTTTTTTTTCTTTTCTTTTGTCTCGAGGAACACTTGTTCCTTGAGATTTTTCTCACCTTTTCCTTGTAGTATAGTGACTCTTTTCAGGTAATAGGAATATTTTCTTTCAAAGGGATTGCTTTATTTTCTCTCAATGACTATCTATTTCCAACCTCCACAATGCGAGAATGAGCCTTTCCATGAATACCTCGACCGATTTTATAGCTATTATAACCATATTATCTCTCTTGGGTATACCCTTGATGAGACCTATATGAGACATGTCGTGCTTCATGGAATGCTCATTGAGTGTCGTAGCCTGGCTATGCAATTGAGTGGTGGAAGGCTTTATTAGAAGAGAGGAGAGGAACTTTGGATTTTCTTGAACTTTATGGCATCCCAATCTTGGGAAGAAACGCACCGACGGTTGAGAATCCAAGAGCAACTCAATGAAATCATGGCTCAAGCTCAAATGCTCAAAGGGCAGAAGGAAGAACCCGCGTTTAAAAGAAGTAAGCCAATCAATTTTCCTTATGCTTTTTCAGCCCCCCCATGTGAGTCTAATTTCTCCTATGCTTTTTCATGCCCCCCATGTGAGTCTAAATCTCCCCAATCATATGAATTAATAGATGACGATGATGATGGTCCAACCTTTTCTATTGAAAGTCACTCTAGTGTCGTTCCATTTGACAATTTTGAGACCCCCATTATTGATATTGACCATATGGTAGTCGAGCCTTTAGACAAGGATGTTGTTAAGCCCATTTGTGACTCCAATGGAGAGTCGTCGATCGAGTCATCAAATTTCTTTGAAAATCCCTTCGCTAATGATATTCCAGATTTATTTGAAAATGATACTGGGTTTTGTGAACCTAGCCTTGAAATTAAGTGGGATCAACCACCCATTTTTGATTCCCACTCCTTTGATTCACCCTACCCCCAATTAGAGTCCAGTAATGATATTTTGGGAACTAATTGTTTGTTCCATGATCTTAAACATTTCACTCCATCTCTCACTGACGAGTGGAGAAGTTCAGTGGTCATCTATGAAGTCTGTTATGCGCACAATCATAAGATATATCAATTCTTACCTTCAATATTCATGCCTATAACTTGTCAATTGCTTACATATGTTTTTGTATAGCTTATGCGCAGGTATATGATCGACTTCTAAGGACATTGACATGATTTCTAAGGCACAAAGAATGATTTTCATTAATAAAGAGTCTAGCAAGACATTTAAATAAAGCTTCGCGGGAGGCAACCCGTGTTTTATTATATTTTTGTTATGAAATAAATTATTTTTGTTGGACAATTTAATAATGTTAATTTTTAAATAATTCATTTGGGTTTGGTTCTAATAGCTTTGACAATAAGACAATAATTTTATCTAGTATTGTAGTAGCTTGTTCATCACAGGTACTTTGGTGCTTGGGTTGTACTTTGCCCCCGTTTTCAAGCTAGCTTTGGGGAGCTGCTGCACGGTTGTATGTTTTCTTTTCTTTCTTTACCATTTTGTTGAGTCGTCCCCCATTCCTTTGTTGGTTATGTTGTCCTTCTTTGTGTTTTCTGCGCTTAAACCCGTTTCGCACTTTGAGGACAATGTGTTATTCTAGCTTGGGGGAGGGATTTAGTTTGTGTCGTTGTTTATTTAGTCTAGTTGTTTATTGAATTTGAAAAATTTGAAAAATCCAAAAAAATCAAAAAATTAAAAAAAATTCAATAAGAGTTGTGTGTTTTGTCCAGCCAATTGTGTTGTTCATAATGTCATTCCTCAATGCATTTCCCTTATTGTAGCTTTTTAGCCAATCTTTCACGCTTTTGGCGGGATTTTGCATACATGGGGATGTCTTGTACACAGTGGGTGAGGGATTGATTTTAGACTTATTAGGCTTGATCTTGACTTTGGCAAACTACATATACGGTAAGGTAGAGCCTCCAGTGATCGGTTCATCTATACCCGATCCCAATTAGGTGTGTGTAGTTTCTCCTTATGATTTGCGTCACATCAAAAACGCACAAGTATGGTTTTCATTCCATTTCTAGTGAGCATTACATTCATGATTTAAAAAGCATTTGAAGCCATTCACTTTGAATCCATTGCCTAAATTTAGCCTCTTTTCACATTGTTTCACATTTCATTAGCTACATGTAAAAATATTGCCTACCTTGTTAAGTTAGTAGCTATACCGTTTGTGTAACACCCGGAAATGTACCCTATTTTTCTAGTAGAAATATTTTACGAAATCTTTTCAGCGAATTTAAGTTTTAAATTAGCTTTTTATGTTTCGAGTCGAATTTAGAATTTCCGAGTTCGTATTTGGAATTTCTGTGAGATTCCATGAAAATCCCGTCTTAAGGCGAGTTTGACTTTTCTTGACTTTCGAGTCGAGTTTGACTTTTCTTGACTTTCGAGTCGAGTTTGACTTTTCTTGAATTTTAAGTCGTCTTTGACTTTTCTTGAATTTTAAGTCGTCTTTGACTTTTCTTGAATTTTAAGTCGAGTTTGAATTTTCTTGACTTTGGAACCGTCTTTGACTTTCGTTGACTTTTTCCTATATATACCCCCCCTTAACCCTAACTCACCCTCATTCATCTTCTTCTTCCTCTCTAGTAAACACCCAAAAACCCTAGCCTCCATACTTGCTCAAACTTAGAATCATCGCTCCTCCTTCGTTACTCGCTCAAATTCTCGTAAGTTCGTCTTATTCTTCCCCTCTTACCTTCCTCTATCCGTATTGGTAATAAAATTACCGTCTTTCTCGCTTTTTAAATTATCCGTCTTTCTTAAGGTGAATGATATTCATCTTTTATTATCTAATATTATGTAGGTGGAGATTAGGAAAGCTTAGTTACCGTTTAAAGACGCAAAAAGGTAACGGTGAAGGGTTACTCGGTATCATTTACGTGTTTTACATGCTTTATATGCTAGGATTCGTATTTAGAATACGATTAGAAACTTAGGATTCATGTTATGGATGATGATTGATGTTATTTGATGATTGTTGATGATGAATATTGATTGTTGATAGTATTAGAAATGGATTATGAGAATTTGAAATGATAGGATTGAATTATGTTGAAGGCTCTCGGATGAATTGGTAACAGAGTGTTTCACGGTCGTGAGATGTAAGTCACGGTCGTGAAACCTCATTTCACGGTCGTGAAATACAAGTCACGGTCGTGACTTGCGCAGTTTCACTGCACTGACCCTTTTTGGTAGAATGATCATATCTCCTTCGTTACTTGCTTGTTTGGGGCTTGTGACCATTCGTTGGAACCGTAAGAGGATAAGCTATCACCTCGACTTGGAATTTCTGTATTTACATGTCTAAAACTCTAGTTATGACAGTTTGAAGTGAACCCTTGTTTTAGTTAGTTCCCAAACTTGTTGTTTTGGAGAGGTATCTATGCTTCCTATTTATTATGCTTCTTAAACTTGGTCTAATGCTTATGTATCATGTATTGATTCATGTTTATTATATTTACATTTATATAATGCCATATTCACATGTTTTGTGACGGTTTTTGATATGTTTCCACTTTGAGTCGGTTTTTACAAATGAGTCGGTTTGAGCACTATTTTGTCTTGTGCTTTGTACTCTCATTCCCTTGGCTACCTCCACGTTCGTAAGGCTAGAATGCCGGAACGGGGAGGTATCCTACTGCTTAAATGCATGTGTTAGTGGGCATACGACGACGTTGTTGGGAGGCGAACGCTATGCGTTGATCGACCCGGACGTCAAATGTTGTGTACTTGCGAGGTGGTGTTATTTGCATGTAGCGTACCGCAGTTATGAGGCTGAGCCTTCTTTTCCGCCCTTTCGTGAATTGATCTACCGGAGAATGTGGGTACTCCGGCCGTTCTAATGATTGGACCGAGTCTTGGATGCGAAACGTGATCGCATGTCGAATCGGAAAATGTGATTCCGAGAATCTGGCCAGGTTTAGATTAGGAGCCGTTTAATTATCGTTCCTACCAGGAGGAAATTAGTCTACATAGACGAAATGGATTGAATCGTGTATGCGTTCAGGGAAGGTTTTACTCCCGTGGATGCCCATAATCATACTTGCCATGTACACGATGCTAGTGCGTTTCATTTACCGTGAGAGTGGTCGTCGTCGTGTAGTCGTCTTTGAATGCGTGATTTCATGATATTATTCATGGTCTTTGCATGATTGGGCACCGTCGTCTTTGATTGCGTGATTTCATGATATTATTCATGGTCATTGCATGATTGGGCACCGTCAATGTCTTGGTTCGTGAATGGATGATAATATGTTGGATTTGTTGTGATCATTGCATGACTTGACTTGGTTTGTCTGTCGAGTCTCAATCTTATCAAACTTATACCGCTAACGGTGAGATGCAAGCCCTAGTGAGCGTATTCGGTTGCCTAAGAGTGTCTTCCCCCGGGTCTTTGAATAGCATGATGGTTACGGATTTGATTTTCACATGATCTTATCATTATCTATAGAATTGCCTATCTATTCTTATTGCAACTCACATGTATATATATATGCATGCTTTACTTTTGTATTTTCTTATATGTACGTTAAAGGTGATATGGCTGGGAGAACCCGGGGTTACTCCCCACTGACTGTGGCGTTCATGTTTTTCATGAATGAACAGGTTGCTTGCTTGGATGACTTTTTGGATATGATGTTTTGGGGGTTCGGGTGTGAGCTAGCGGGCGTTGTCCCTGGAAGATTAACCTCTAGACGATTTTAGCTTATTTGCTAAACACTTGTTCTTTGTTAACATTTTGAGAGACTCCGTCTCTTTGTTATTTTCAGCACTTAGTTGTAATATTTTGACACTCCTCGTTTTATTTAACTTGCATGTATAAAAGTTTTTAAAAACTACCATTTCCGCTATATAATTCACATGCTTGTATGTTTTATC
>JAIUZE010032299.1:0-12814 GCA_022085475.1 Heliosperma pusillum | reverse complement strand
CCAGCATACAGTCTTTCCCTACCTCGGGTTTATATTTTATTATCGGTTTCACATGATAGCTTTCATATGATAGGTTATATGTTAGTTAATTGTTTCATAACATGAAAAGCATATCATATATGTTTAAGTTTTGTATTTCTCATATACATTGCTTTTATGTTATTCATGTTTAATTAAACTCGACATTTCGTGGCTGGGAGAACTCGGAGTTACTCCCCACTGACTGTGGCTTCCGTGTTTATATTTAATGCGGTCGAACAGGTGGTGAAGCATATTTGGGGTACATTGACGAGCTAGCGAGCGAAGTATTTACCTAGGACCTATATTTGGTTCTTAGTTTGTATAGTATTATACACTCTTTTTATTTGCGTATTTATACGGGAGATATGTCTCCCGTCTTGTATATTTCTTCTGTATAATAGTATTTCCGTTTTGTAATGACACCTTCGTTATGTATTATTATCTTTATTGTATTTAAATAATTTTTTTCTTTCCGCAAATTTGAGGGTGTCACAGTTGGTATCAGAGCTATTTTGCTCCCGACGCACGTTTGTGTACCCTTGTATAAATAACTTGACCTTAATAAAATAATAAACCGTGAGATAGAAGGGTAAGATGGGTAGATTAGGATTTAGGTTGTAGTCTCTTTGTTCTTGCTAAATGATAAGTACTAATCTTTGTTTTCTTTTGCAAGATGCCTCCGAGGATTGACAACACGATCTTAGCAGCTCTTACCGTTATTATCCAAAACCAGCAAAATCAGCAAAACCAGCAAGCAATCCTATTCCTAATCCTATTCCTGACCGTGAGAGACACGGGAGTTATACGTGGGTTGCTTCACAGCTATCGAGGAGCCAAGCCAAAACCTACGATGGCAAAGTTGATCCTGTTAAGCTTTCTGTGTGGTTACGAGAAATGGAAAAGAGTTTTTCTCTTTATGATGTCCTTGAAGAGGATAAGGTCCGCCTTGCTTCTCACTTCTTAGAGAAGGAAGCGGATCAGTGGTGGACTCTTTCTGGTCCTACGCTAAGTTGGAGCCTAATTTTGGGTGGGCTCGTTTCCGTGAGCTCTTGGAAGCGAGGTTTTACCCCGATGAGTTGAGACAACAAAAGCTGAAAGAGTTTATGGATTTCAAGCAAGAAAAACTATCAGTTCAGGAGTTTACTACCCGGTTCAATGAGTTGGCTCATTATGCCACTCGACTTATTAGAGTAGAGGAAGACAAAGCCTTCTTTTATCTGGGAAAGCTTTCTCCCCAGATAAAGGGGAAGATCAGTAGAGGTTCTACTTCTTTTGTCTCGATCTATAATGATGCCATTTGGGCGGAGAGTTCTATTCGGGAAATTGCCGAGGAGGCTCGTACTTCTTATATTGCTCCTAATTCTCATGGCAAGAGGCCCTTATATCCTGTTTCCCGACCTTCTTTTTCTCCCTCTTTTCCAAACAAGAGGAGAAAGTTTCAGAGTGGACCGGCTAATCAGAGAAACCGTCCATTTGTTCCGAGTCACAACAACGACCTTAAAGGTCGTGTCTGCTTTACATGCAAGATGCCTATTCACCCTGGTGTTGGTTGCTTCAACAAGCCGTTTGTATGCTTTATTTGTCAGAAGCCAGGGCACAAGGCGAATGTATGTCCTGAGAGGAAGAGTACGGTTTCTACACCGGTTATTTCTGGGCGACCTAAGGGTCGAATTTTTATTATGAGCCGTGCTGATGCTGATGCTCAGCCAGACATCGTGACGGGTATGTTCTCAATTTATGAGTTTCTGTAACAACCCAAAAAGTACCCAATTTATCTAGTAAAAATATTTACTAACACTTTTCAGTAGAACTTAAGTTTTTAAAATAGAAATTTTTGTTCCGAGTCTTATTTTGAAATTTCCGCGTTCGTATTTGGAATTTTTGAGAGATTTCGTGAAAAGACCGTTTTTAGTCATCTTTGACTTTTCTTGACTTTTTAAGTCGTCTTTGACTTTCCTTGACTTTTTAAAAGTCGTCATCGACTTTTCTTGACTTTTAAGTCGTCATAAACTTTTTCTTGACTTTTAAGTCATCTTTGACTTTTCTTGAATTTTAAGTCGACTTTGACTTCCGTTGACTCTTTCCCGACTCGCCTCATAAGTTGGAAGACCGAAATTTTATTTAAAAAAATAATATTTTTGATTTATTTTTATTTAGATTTATGAAGATTTATCATAATTTAATATAATTATTTTGAATTTATTCGGAAATTAAAGAATAACGTTTACGGTTTTAACCGAACGTCATTTAACTATTCCCGCAATTCAACGTAAACTCGTAACAATTCAAACTCGACAGTTGCCGCATGACCCTCACGCGCCACATGTCATAGTTTCCATCTCACTTGAGATTTTTAAATTCTTTCGATAAAACTAATACAAAATATCTTAGATATTTGTTCCTTTATCGATCCGTCAACGGAGATTTCGCAAATCGAGAAAAATCAGACCCGGTTCTTGCCAATTCTACACGGCTCATTCACCCTCTAATAGGGCTTGATATTTTCATTACTTTTGATTACAATATCATAATATCTAGATATTATTTCACTTTATCGATCAGTTAACGAAAATTACGCAAACCGCTCGAAATCAGACCCGACAAGCTCAACATCACACGGCTCCTTGGTCCTCTCTTAGACCTTGATATTTTCATTATTTTTCATTACAATATCATAATATCTTGATATTTAGTTTAATTAACTTTATCGTTAATTATATTTAATCGTTTACGGTAAAATAATTATTAAACGCGAGTCAATTACGTAACAACAATTTCAAAACCCGACATCACTTTTTGCCTATAATTACACGGCTCCCTCACCCTTCACTACTCACTAACAACTTTTCATTTTTCAACAAATCAAATTAAGATCAAAATATCACTTTCTTTAATCGTTCTTCGTGGTTTCTTCGTCGTTCATCATTTGTTCTTCATCGTTCTTGAGCAAAACCTTCATAAAATCTTCATTTCTTAATTAAATCCGTCCTAACTTATATTTCTAGGATCTCCTCTGCGCTCCTCATCTTCACGTACGGTTTTATTTCAATTCCGACAAAATCGTTTTCAACACTTTAATTATGGAAAATCATATTTTTGTTCTAATAATGTTTTCCTTGTTATTTCTTCTAGGGGAAGATTTTGAAGACGAGTTTGGAGACTCGTATATTTTGGGTGAAGATTAGTAGGAGGGTTTCTTGGTTTATACTTCTTATTTTGGTGCTAATTGACTTGCTTAGCTAAGGTAACGATTCCGAGTTACTCGACGGATATATGTTACATAGCTTTTGGTTTCTTTAGTTTTTGGTTCATCTTTTATTTTTGTCATGTTGTTGTTATTTATGGATTTTTTTGGTAGTAACATGATAAGTAGTGGTTTTAGCATGTTGTATGAATTTATAATATGTTTAGTGTCCTTGATGAATTTTTATGATTTCCCATAAGTTATGATTTTTATGTTGGGTAGGAAATTTATAATATGTTTAGTGTTCTTGATGAACTTTGATGAATTTTCATAAGTTATGATTTTTATGTTGTGTAGGAAATTTATAATATGTTTAGTGTTTTTGATGAACTTTGATGATTTTTCATAAGTTATGATTTTTATGTTGTGTAGGAAATTTTAATATGTTTAGTGTTCTTGAGGAATTTGGATGAATTATTTTTAATCATGATTTTTGTATGATGGTTGTTAAAAATGGTGTTTGATTAATTAAAACATGTTAGAAACAATTTGGGTGAGTGTTGGTGGTGGCCGGAAAATGGCTGGAAAAACCGGACCAAACCAGCCGGTCCAGACCGGTCTGGGTTGGTCAAGGGTGGGTCAAGGGTGGGTCCGGGTTTTGGTCTTTGGGTTGTGTCGATGTTTGATTGTTATGTTGTTGTTTTGACGGGTTTTAATTATGTTAAAGCATGCGGGAAAATATTAGAAATCGGTTTTAGAAATTTAATCAAAACAGCCCATTTTAGCCCAAATCAGTCGTGGGCCCAGTCCAGGCCCATGTGGGGTCCGGCCCAACTCAGCCCGTGGGTCCCACTTTGGGACTTGTGACGGTTTTTAAGTTATCGTCATTTTTATCGTGTTTTGTAATAATTAACAAGCGAGAAATATTAATAAGTAAAATATTTTAATTAAAAGGTTTTTCATTAAATTATTATTTCTCACATGTTAGAAATTATAAGACGAGATCGTAGTTTAATTTAATATTCTTTTAGTCAAACGGGTTTTGGGTATGATATAATAATTCACATGTTAGAAGTTAATAAAATAACATGTAATGAATATGTTGACTTTTATGTCTAAGTTTATGTGGTAAAGACTCTGTTTCTAGCCGGTTTGACCAAACGGGTTTGGTCAAACTAAGATCTAGTCAGCCCCGTTTTGACTGATGACACGTCGCGGGACTCGGGTCGGGGATTTGTCTTCATGTAAGATTTTATTTAATTATTGAATTAGCCTTAGTAGATATAAGGCGATATGATACTTGATTATTATTTATCTGCAATTAGTCACATGATATGATGTTTTTCCCGTGACTGTTTGATTATATGGTTGGTGTCGTGTTGACTAAGTACCCATAGAGAATTATGAGTATATGGCGTCTTGACCATTCTAATTCTAAATGAGTAGCTTGGACCATGACATTGATAGGCCGTACTATCTTTAACGAGCATATAGTTCACCGCTTGATAGCTTTTGTGTCTCGGCCTGGGGGCTTATCTCCAAGTCGGGGCATGGCTGCCTGATCCGTTTTGGGACTGGAGCCAGCTTAAGTACTAGCCATCTCTGCTTAGGGGGGCGCCTAGTAGAGTTTCTCATAGACGGTTATGTCATGGGACGGGGAACGGAATAGCTGTTGTTGCTAGGTCTGATCAGTCTAGGACTAGGATATGTTTTCCTACCTTGTGGTATAGCCTCGAGTTACAGAAGTAGTATATCGCCGTCCTAAGAACTTATGCCTGTTTATAGAAGTATCAGTCTTTCATGTATGTATGATTCTATGAGTTCTAGAAGGTGAGATGCAAGCCGGCTAGGATTGATAGAGTTTGGATTAACGGTTGTTAACTGATTCACATGATTACGTGTTGATTAGGGTTTGAGTGTATCAGGGCCATGTTACTTGGTAACCGCTGAGCCAGCATACCAGCTTCCCTACCTCGAGTTATATGTTATTACTGAATTCACATGACAGCTTTCATATGCTAGGTTATATGTTAGGTAACTGTTTCATAACATGAAAAGCATATCATATATGTTAAGGTTTTGTATTTTTATTATACATTGCTTTTATGTTATTCATGTTTAATTAAACTCGACATTTCGTGGCTGGGAGAACTCGGAGTTACTCCCCACTGACTGTGGCTTCCGTGTTTATATTTAATGCGGTCGAACAGGTGGTGATGCATATTTTGGGGTACATGACGAGCTAGCGAGCGAAGTATTTTACCTTGGACCTATATTCGGTTCATAGTTTGTATATTATTAGATACACTTTTATTTCCGTATTTATACGGGAGATATGTCTCCCGTCTTGTACATTTCGTTTGTAGAATATTATTTCCGTTTTGTAAATGACCTTTTTTTATGTTATGACACCTTCGTTATGTATTATTATATTTCTTTTATGTATTTAAATAATTTTTTTTCTTTCCGCAAATTTGAGGGTGTTACACTCGAGATCACTCTTGATGAAGATGAGGCAAATGATAGTAATAGCAAGAAAGTGGCTTTACAAGCCGAATCTAGTGAAAGACATGATTCGGATCTAGAAGATGAAACATTGTTATTTGCTAGACGTTTTAAGAAAAAATTCTTTAACAAACCACAAGGGAAAACGTTTAACAATAACACAAACAAATCTTACAAAAAGCCAATTGAGTCAAAAGGGTCTCTTTCAAGTCGTGGTTGCTTCAAATGTGGGGATAATGATCACATGATCAAAGATTGCCCCACATGGAAGAAAATCAAAGACAAAAATTAATGAGACAAAACCAAGAAGGAATTCAAGCAAGTGATGATGGCTTATTGCTGGGGAGATCTCGACACAGAGGATGACGAGTCAGAGGAAGAAGAAGTCGCCAACTTGTGTCTAAGCAACGTCAGTCTTGACCTAATTTCTGACAGTGACAATGAAAGCGAATCCGAGATGTGTCTTGTTGGCAACTTAGATTCAGAACCACATTCAGAAGATGATGAAGAGGTTAGTCATCTTGAACTTAAAAAGCAAGTTAAGAATTTATCTAAGAAGTCTTTAATTAAGTATTTTGAAGAAGCCTTAGATCATTGTCATGAACAGAGTCTTGAATTAAAAGATCTTAAAGAACAAATTCTTGATATTGCTGAGGAAAACCAACTTCTAAAGGCCAAAGCTAAAAAGCTCAAGTCTAAAGTTATGGCAACTTCAGCTATAACTTCAGACAAGACAAATGTTGAGAAAGAAGCTCTTGAGTCTAAAGGTATAGCTAATGAAGCTATAATCTCAGAGTTGAAGCTCAACATTAAGCATCTTCAAGCCAAAGTTGTAGCTAATGAAGCTATAACTTTAGAATTGAAAAAAGTCAATGAGCTCTTACAATCTGAAGCTAAGGCAAAGGAAGTTGTTATCCTTGATCACGAGAAAGTAAACTCCTTTCTCACTCACCAATTGAAAGATACTAAGGCTGAATTCTCCCAAGCCAAAAGTCAACATAATGAGGAGAAACTTATCTTGAACAAACGGTTCAATGACTTTCGTGAAAATTTCAAAAAGAACAATCCCTCCAAAGACTCGAATGTAGATCATTCGTCATGTGAAAAAGAAATTCAGTCTTTGAAGGAATTGCTCCTACATGCACGAAAAGTTCATGATAAGTGGGAAGGAAGTCAAAAGGTCTTAGACTTCCTTACCGAACAGTCTAATAATAACATGAAGATGGGTCTTGGTCATGAATGCTATAGTCGTAGAGACCATGATAAGTGCAAATCCACTCCTTCTGACCGTGATTTCAGAAGAAGGAAGTATGTCAATCTTTCAGAATATCTGATTTGCAATTATTGTGGTCACAACGGTCATGTTAAAGATAATTGTGTTAAATATGTTAACGACAACAAAAATCAAACTAATTTTGTGAAAGAGCATGACGTGTCTAGTGAGTCCGAATCTGAACTTCAACGTGATGAGGTTAGAAATAATGAGTTTAGATGGTTTTATGACATGGCTTTCGATTACACATCTGTACCTTCAAAATCTAAACCTAATGTGAATCAGAAGCAGTCGTTTAAACCTAATGTGCGTCACAACAATAACAAGTATAATAAACCTAGCAAACCCTATCCTAAGAAGAAAAGAATTGTCAAACAGATGTGGGTTAGGAAGGATCAAATACATAGAGTCACTAACCACAAAGGACCCAACTTAGCGTGGGTACCTAAAAGCTGTATTTGATTCTCTTGCAGATAATAGTGAAAGAAAACAATATATGGTATCTCGACAGTGGATGTTCGAGGCACATGACTGGAAACAAGAATTTATTTCTTTCACTAGATACCTTTAACGGTGGCAAGGTCACCTTTGGAGACAACAAGAAGGGCAACATAATCGGTGTAGGTAAGATTGGTATATCTTCTTCACATGCTATTAATAATGTATATCTGGTAGATGGCCTTAAGCATAACTTGCTAAGTATCTCTCAACTATGTGACAAAGGCAACAAAGTCGTTTTTCATTCAAATATTTGCCGTATCATAGTTGAAGGGACTAGCAACGTTATCTTAGAAGGTCTACGTAAACGGAACGTGTATATGATTGATTTAAACAAAGTCACTACAAGTTCCTTTACGTGCATGAAAGTCACTGTGGTTGATTCATGCTTATGGCACAAGAGGTTTGCACACATCAATCCAACGATTTTAAAGAAACTCAAGTCTTGGAATTTAGTTGAGGGTCTACCCTCAATCAAATTCGAACAAGAAAAGATGTGTGACTCATGTGCCCGTTGTAAACAAGTTAGATCTTCATTCAAACCGAAACGAGTAGTAAGTACAGAGCGTCCACTTGAGTTGGTACACATGGATTTGTGTGGACCTATGAAAGTTAGAAGCCGAGGTGGATCAAGGTACGTATTCGTCCTAGTCGACGACTACTCCAGGTATGTATGGCCTATCTTTCTATTTACTAAAGATGAAACTTTCGATGAGTTTGTAGTACTAATGAAGCTCGCCCAAAAACAAGTATGATAAAAAGTTAGTTTCCATTCGTACGGATCATGGCACCGAATTTGATAATCAAGCTTTTATAGAATATTGTAGGGAGAATGGTGTAGGACATAACTTTTCTGCACCACGAACCCCACAACAAAATGGTGTCGTGGAACGTATGAATAGAACATTAGAGGACATGGCCCGTACTATGCTTTTGTGTAGTGGCCTTCCTAAGAACTTTTGGGCAGAAGCCATAAGTACTGCATGCTATGTGCACAATAGAGCTATGATTAGACCAATTCTCAAAAAGACTCCCTATGAACTTTTAAGAGGGAGAAAACCCAATATAGCTCACCTTCGTTGCTTCGGGAGTAAATGTTTTGTCCATAATAATGGAAAAAGTAATTTGAGCAAATTTAATCCACGAAGTGACGAAGCTGTGTTTGTTGGCTATTCTAATCATAGTAAAGCTTTCAAAGTTTTTAACAAAAGAACGTTGTGCATAGAAGAAAGTGTTCATGTCGTATTTGATGAAGATAATGTGCCTGAGCAAGTTGAACAGAATGAAGAAGAAGACATGAATGATCCAGACTTTCACCTTTCAAGGGAAGATGAGCCAGTTAATAATGAAGAAGTTATTGAAGGAATCAATGATGAACTTGATAAATCCGCAAATGACCTTGAACAGAGAACTGAGACAATTGTTGATGATACGAATGTCTCTTCTCAAAACAAGGAAAAGGAAACTGAAGTTATAGCTGATGACGCTATAACTTTGAACCAGAACCAAGTTGGTGAAACTGAAGTTGTACCAACTTCAGCTATAACCCCAGAGTCCAACTCAGGGGGAACCAAACTTGATTCTGAATCATTTGAGGAAAATGAGAGTTCATCAGATGATGATGAGCCTAGGAACTCTAAGAAATGGAAATATAAGAGTTCTCATCCTATGGATACTATCCTAGGAAGTTTGACTAAAGGAGTTCAAACTAGGCGAACATTAAATAACTTTTGCTTATTCTATTCATTTCTCTCTACCATAGAACCTACCAACATCAAGGAAGCTCTTGCAGAATCCGACTGGATTGTGGCTATGCAAGAGGAGCTTCAACAGTTCGAACGTAATAAAGTATGGCACCTTGTGCCACGACCTCCTAATCGAACTGTGATTGGTACTCGATGGGTATTCAGAAATAAATTGGATGATTCAGGACTTATAGTTCGTAACAAGGCTCGATTGGTCGTTCAAGGTTATAATCAACAAGAAGGGATTAATTATGACGAAACATTCGCTCCAGTAGAAAGACTTGAAGCTATTCGCTTGCTCATCGCCTTCGCAGCTCATAAAGGAATGAAATTATTCCAAATGGACGTTAAGACTGCATTTCTTAACGGTTATTTGGAAGAAGAGGTTTTTGTTGAACAACCTCCTGGATTTTTGAATAGCAAGTTTCAAAACCATGTTTTTAAACTCGATAAAGCTTTATATGGTTTGAAACAAGCACCAAGGGCTTGGTACGACAGATTATCTAAATTTATTACAAAACAACTTTAAAAGAGGAATTGTCGACAAAACCCTATTTTAAAATCCGAGGGTTCTGATTTACTTGTTGCTCAAATTTATGTAGACGATATTATTTTTGGTTATACTAACAATAAATTGTGCAAGTATTTTTCAGATCTTATGACCTCAGAATTTGAAATGAGCATGATGGGAGAATTAAAATTCTTCCTAGGATTGCAAATTCAACAAACCAAAGAAGGGATAAAGATTCACCAACAAAAATATGTCAAGGAGCTAATCAGAAAATTTGGTATGGAGAACGCTCATCCTATGGACACACCTATGGTAACTGATAAAAAGTTGACCTTAGACGAAAATGGTAAGTCCGTAGATGAGACTACATATCGAGGTATGATTGGTTCTTTATTATATTTAACTGCAAGTAGACCTGACATTATGTTCAGCGTATGTGTCTGTGCTAGATTTCAATCATGTCCTAAGGAATCACATATGATTGCAGTTAAACGTATCTTGCGATATTTAATTGGTACATCTAATTTATATTTGTGGTATCCACTTGAGTGTAATTTCGATCTAGTAGGATATTCAGATGCAGATTATGCAGGATGTTCTCTAGATAGAAAAAGTACCTCTGGATTTGCTACGTTTGTTGGACCTTGCATAATAACGTGGGGCTCAAAGAAGCAAAATTCGGTTGCATTGTCTACTGCAGAAGCCGAATATATCGCTGCAGGACTGGTATGTTCTCAACTACTTTGGTTAAAGCAACAACTATGTGATTATGGTGTTAATGTTGGTTGTATGCCTGTTTTCTGTGATAATACGAGTGCTATTATTATTTCTAAGAACCCAGCTCAGCATTCTCGTACTAAGCATATAGACATTAGTCATCATTTTTTGCGTGACCATGTAGAAAAGGGCAACATTAAACTCGAATTTTGTAGTACTGACAATCAATGGGCTGACATTTTAACAAAGGCGTTAGCGAGAAGTCGTTTTGAGATTTTGCGGTTGGAAATTGGTTTAATCGGTAGCAATTAAATTCATCTTATTTATTTTGTGAACCTACGTGACTGGCTAGAATAAGACGAGATTGTATGACTGTGTCCGCATATTTCATTGCTAGTATATTTGTGTTTAATATTATATATTTTACGTGAGTATCTTGCATATTGAGTGTTTTATGAAAATTGAATTATGAACCACATAATTGCCAAAAACCTATCTTATTCACTTTCCAAAATTGAGCCAAATTCTACCCATGTATCCTATGTTAGCCGAAATTCCTAAACAAAAATACATCACCATATCTTTTTATTTACCAAATTCTACTCTTACCATATCCCAAAATTAACCACCCAAGATTCCTTTTCCTACCCAAATTCAAATTAAAAAAAAAAAAGGAAAAAGAGGAAGTGTAGGACGGCACCTCACGTGCACTCCTACAAAAACACAAACACCTTGTTGTCTACCAATCCATCACTACAACGTACCCAACTATTACCCAAACTCCAAAACCCAAACCGAGTCGGGTTCGGTGCTTGAACGTACAAAAGGCGTCGATAAAAAAAAAAGTACAAGAGGGTGTTAGTGAAGAAAAAAAAAATAGTTCGGTTGTTATGAACCCGAGAGTGGCTGATCTTTCGGGGCTTGAATCGAAATTGGATGTGTTTATGGGAAAAGTAATGGAGCGCCTTGATGCGCAAGATAAGAAAATTGATACGGTTGTTAAAAAAATAAAAAAAAATGTAAAAATCGTGGCTATGGGGAACACTAGCTCTACCCGTGACCATGTCGGTTCGGGTGTGAGTAGTGAGTTGAGGTCTTGGATGACGGGTGTTGATGATTGCCTAGCAAAATTAGAGAGGAATGTTGTCGATATTCGCCAAGAGATGTATAGGCAAAGAGATCGGATGCAAATATTGGTGAGTCAAGGAGGTGCATTGGTGAAAAGCGGTTCGGAAATGCGTGAGGGGATGCACACTATACTTGATGCGACGGAGGCTCTTTCTTTGAAAGTTCGAAACTTTGATGTTTGCCTCACCGCCCAAGCTACTCATGTGTCGACGCGCCTTGATCGTCTATCTACTCTCAAGTACCGCACCCGACCCGATTACATTAATCCCAACATCATCCGCCAACCCAAAAAGCCTTGATCTTCTTACCTTAGCTTGTTTTGTCTCTTAAACTACTAATCCATTCGGCCCATTTGGCATTAATACTTATATTGTGGTTTGTAGTTTTATTAACATTTGATATTTGATCTTGCTTGGTATATATCGTTTTATATTGCGTATTTTGCATATCTATTTCTTGCCTTGACATGTGTTATTCTAGTCGTTTCATGTCTTTGTTCTTGTCTTTTCAATGATGCCAAGAGGGGGAAGAAATGATATGATTTGAGTCTTTGCTTAAGCTTGCTCCTTGTCAAGACTCGTTATCTCTTAAATTCTTTCAAGCTATAACTTTGGCTAAGTTGTTATGTTCTTGCGATCAAAGTTGCTATAACTTTGGAGTGCTTTGTTGAGGGGGAACCATACTTAGTCACATTGTTAAGACGAAATCTTGAGGAAATCATATGAGACTTGTCATCATCAAAACGGGGGAATTTGTTGGACCAATTTCATAGTTTTGATAATGACATGTGGTTACGTGATAATCCGTTCTACTCGATATATCATATACGTGTAATTGTGTGCTTTAGTCTTATTATAGCTAGCAACAATTATGAGAAGAAAGATCAAAGTTAGGCATAACTTTGATAAAGTCTGTGAGAAAAAGTTATAACAACTTCAGGAATAACTTTGGAAGTGAACATGGAAGTTATAGCTAACCAGACATAACTTTAAATAAAATCGCTTCAAACAAGAGCTACATAATACTACACAAGACTCGAGATGGAGGGTCTTTGTGATCAAGATGAAGAGATGATCCGTATACTGAAGATCTTTGTGAAGATTAGATAGTATAGGTCGTCATTCGGTAACTATTCCATTCGAGAGATTTTATGTTCAAAAGTTATAGCTTTAGTCTATGACTTTGGATGATAAAATATTGATGCATGATTTTGGAAATAAAATGTTGTGAAA
>JAIUZE010032296.1:11854-72433 GCA_022085475.1 Heliosperma pusillum | reverse complement strand
ACATTCACGAAAGAGGCGGAAAAGAGCTCTAGCCACATAACAAGCGGTACGCTACATGCAAATAACACCACCTCGCAAGTATACAACATTTGACGGCCGGGTCGAACAACGCATAGCGTTCAACTCCCAACAAAGTCGTCATATGCCCACTACACATGCAATTAAGCAGTAGGATACCTCTCCGTTCCGACATTCCAGCCTTACGAACGGGAAGGTAGCCAAGGGAATGAGAATACCAAGCACAAGACAAAATAGTGCTCAAACCGACTCATTTGTAAAAAACGACTCAAAGTGGGAACATACCATAAACCGTCACAAAACATGAGAATAGGGATTCATATAAGTTTAAATATGATAACCATGAGTCAATACATGATACATAAGCATTAGAACACGTTTATGAAGCATAATGAATAAAAGCATAGATCACCTCTCCAAAACAATGTTGTTTGGAAACCAACGAAAACAAGGGTCCACTTCAAACGGTCATAACTAGAGTTCTAGATATGGGAATTCAGAAATTCTAAGTCGTGGTGATAGCTTAACCTCTTACGGTTCCAACGAGATGTCACACGCCCAAAACAAACAAGTAACGAAGGAGATATGATCATTCTACGAAAAGGGGTCAGTGCAGGAAAAATTATGTTTCCAGCGGGTGACGCGGCCTGCGTCCTACGACGCAGCCTGCGTCCTACGACGCAGCCTGCGTCCTATTCGGACAGGTAAGAGTCACACAAGTCACCACAATTTCACTAAGGCATAATACAAGTATCATCTATCATCACAATTCATCAATTCTCATATCAATTATCAACTAACCACAACCATCATCAACAACACAATTCCTAAGATTACTAATCATATTCTAAATACGATTTCTAACATGGAAAACACATTAAAACACGTAAATGATATCGAGTAACCCTTCACCGTTACCTTTACGCGTCTTTAATCGATTACTAAGCCTTCCTAGTAGTCTCCACCTACAATTAGGTAATAAAAGATGAATATATTTCACCTTGAGAAAGACGGATAAGTTAAAAAGCGAGAAAGACGGTAATTTTATTACCAATACGGATAGAGGAAGCTAAGAGGGGAAGAATAAGACGAACTTACGGGAATTTGAGCGAGAAATGAACGAGTTATGACGAATCTAAGCTTGGAAGAAATGGGAACAAGGTTTTTGGTGTTTATGGTGAGGAAGAAGAAGATTGGGTTGTGAGGAAATGAATTAGGTTTAGGGTTTGAGGGAGTATATGTAGGGTGAGTCGGAAAAGTCAACGAAAGTCAACGACGGCTTAAAAGTCAAGAAAACTCAAAGACGACTTAAAATTCAAGAAAAGTCAAAGACGACTTAAAATTTAAGAAAAGTCAAAAGACGACTTAAAAGTCAACAAAGTAAACTCGCTCAAAAGTCAAGAAAAAGTCAAACTCGACTCAAAAGTCAAGAAAAGTCAAACTCGACTCAAAAGTCAAGAAAAAGTCAAACTCGCCTTAAGACGGGATTTTCATGAAATCTCACAGAAATTCCAAATACGAACTCGGAAATTCTAAATTCGACTCGGAACATAAAATTATAAATTAAAACTTAAATTTGCTGAAAAGATTTCGTAAAATATTTCTACTAGAAAAATAGGGTACATTTCCGGGTGTTACAATTGTCTCAAGGCAGAGTGATCCGAGTAAACCACTACCTTAGAACCAACAAAGTATTGCCGGAATTTTTCCACGACATGCACAATGGCCAACATTTCTTTCTCCGTCGTTGAGTAATTGACTTGGGTTTGATCTAGAGTCTTGCTAGTGTAGTAGATCACATGGTGCCTCTTGTCCACAACTTGTCCAAGTACCGCCCCGACCGCATAATCGGAGGCGTCACACATAACTTCGAAGGGAAGGCTCCAATCCGGTGAGCGGATTATGGGAGCCGTCACAAGGGCCTCTTTCAACCTACAAAAAGCACTCAAGCAAGATTCATCAAATACAAATGGGTTGTCCTTGAAAAGAAGAGAAGTCAAAGGCTTGGCAATTTTGGAGAAATCTTTGATGAAACGTCGGTAAAAGCCCGCATGGCCTAGAAAGCTCCTCACTCCCTTCACATTTGTAGGGGGTGACAAGTTTTCTATCACCGAAACCTTAGCTATATCAACTTATATCCCTCTCTTAGACACGATGTGACCAAGCACAACCCCCTCCTCCACCATAAAGTGGCATTTCTCCCAATTTAGGTTGAGGTTGTGCTCCTCACATCTTTTCAAGACATTAGACAAGTTCAATAACCCAAGATCAAATGAGTCTCCATGGACACTAAAATCGTCCATGAAGACCTCCATACTCTTCTCAAGAAAATCGGCAAAAATTGCCCTCATACATCTTTGAAACGTCCCCGAAGCATTACAAAGCCCAAAGGGCATCCTCTTATAAGCATAAAATCCAATGGGACAAGTGAAGGTGGTCTTTTCTTGGTCTTCCGGGTGTATTGGTATTTGGAAAAACCCGGAATAACCATCAAGAAACGAGTAGTAAGAATGCCCGGCTAATCTTTTAAGCATTTGGTCTATAAAGGGGATGGGGTAGTGGTCTTTGAGGGTGGCGACATTAAATTTGCGATAATCAATGCACATCCGCCACCCGGTCACGGGTCTAGAAGCGAGGAGAGTCCCATCCTCTTGTTCCACCATAGTTACCCCTTATTTCTTGGGCACTACATGCATGGGACTCACCCATGAACTATCGGTTATTTGGTAGATAATCCCGGCCTCAAGTAACTTCATGACCTCATTTTTCACTACTTCCGCCATCTTAGGGTTCAACCTACGTAGCTCATTCACCTTAGGGTTACTACCCTCCTCCAAGACTATTCTATGCATGCAAAGATTAGGACTTAAGCCTTTGATATCGTCAATGCTATATCCAAGTGAGCCCCTATGAGTTTTCAAGATTTTCAATAATTCAAATTCTTGGAGCTCACTCAAATTAGCATTGATGATAACGGGATAAGTCTCTCCCTCACCTAAAAAGGAGTACTTAAGTGAGGGAGGTAAGGGCTTTAGTTGTACGTTTGGAGGGAGAAGGCCCTCCACCTTCTTCAAGAGCTCATCATCTATCTCATGGTCGTTTCCCATTTCCTCATCATAGAGTGCCACTTGTAGAGTTTCTTCTTCACATTTCTCTTCTTCATGCACCTTTTCAACCACTTCTTCTATGACTTCTACTGAGCAAGATTTGTGAAACATTGGTCCCTTCACTAAATGAGGAAGATTAAATTCAAGGGTTTCGTTCCCCACCCTAAAGGTTAGCCGCCCTTCCCTCACATCAATGAGGACTCCTATGGTAGCCAAAGAGGGCCTACTGAGGATGATGGGAGTGTGGCTATCCTGCGGGATATCTAGCACAACAAAACTCGTGGGAATCAAAAATTTACCAACCTTAACGGGTACGTCCTCAAGCACACCCAAAGGTTGCTTAACGAACCTATCCGCTAGTTGGAGAGTCATAGAAGTGTGGGTTAAACTATCAAGCCCAATTTGTTTTGCAATAGTTAAAGGAATGACACTCACACTTGCACCGTTGTCACATAATGCCCTTGAAATTATGACACCCCCTACTACAAAAGGGATTGAGAAACTTCCGGGGTCCCCAAGCTTTTTAGGCATTTTGAAAGAGTTAGGATATATGAGGAGAGCACTACACTCCGCCTCCATAATCATAACATCTTGGGTACCCAAAGTCCTCTTGTGAGTCAAGATGTCTTTAAGAAATTTTGAGTAAGTGGGCATGTTTAATATAACCTCAGTGAAAGGCAAGGTCACTTCAAGTCCCTCAAGCATTTTTCGAAATTGGGTGAACTTGAAGTTTTCCTTTGTCTTCAATGCTCTAGAGGGGTAGAGGATATCGGAAACAACAAGTGGAGAATCAGGAGTTACCTTTGGAATGGGAGTTTTCTTGGTTACCTTAGCTTTTGCTATTGGTTGCACCTCTACTCCTTCATCATCGAAATCCTTGATCATCTCCTCCTCATAAGGCATACTTTCAACATACCCATCTTCACCCTCCTTGGGTTGATTGTTGATGCGTGTATTTTATATAGACTTTTTAGTCCATTTATGCACGCATTTCTATGTCATTTAGGTGATATTATGTCATTTTATGCCCCTATTTGGCTACTTTGTACTTTCATTACCATTTTGTAGGTACAAGCTGCGTAGTAGCGGAAACCAAGCCAAAACAGTCCACTTTGCATGCATTTAGGAGAATGGAAGGAACGGAATAGAAGCTCTTTCATGGGAAAGCGTGAAACCGCTAACAATCAAGTCCAAAGCCACGACCAACACTATATGCTAGGCCAGAGGACCTCGATCGACCATATCTTTGGTCGATCGAGGGGAGTACTGATGAAGAAGACTTGATCGAGTGACTCTCTACTCGATCGAGAGGATTTGTTGCTAGAAGACCTCGATCGAGCTGTCATCTCCTCGATCGAGGGGTAGCAGTTGAAGAATTGGTCGATCGAGAGGATGAAGTCCTCGATCGACTGATATTCTCGAATAAAGGCCTCGATCGAAGGGGATTTTCCCTCGATCGAGTGAAATCTGTCACGGACCTTAAGTCCGAAGACTAATTAGGTTAGAAGTCGTGTTATGCATTATATAAGACTTTTAGTTCGTCATTAATGATTTATCATCGACTACTTAGCAGACACTTGTCATTCACCATTAGTTTCTGAACTTTCTTAATCTTTAAGTTTACATTCGGGTTTATTATCGACGCGGATTTGTTCTTTACGCCGGATTTGCTAAGATTGTAAACTCTTTTCTCTCCTTTATTCTTAATCTTTGTTCTAGTCTTAATTACTGTTTTACCTTTCTTAATTGCTGCGTTATTGTTCATTATGCTTGTTAATTACGATTATATCATGTCTAATGTCATATATTCAATCGACCTTATTGCTAGCATCATTAATAGTATGAGTAGCTAATTCCCTTATATGTTAGGATGAGGAAACCTGTAATAAAGGCATGATAGGATAAAGTATATTAGTTAATCTTGAATATGAGAATCAATCTAAGCAATATAATTGTGGTTAGTCGAATGAGTGCACGCAGGAGACTAGCTAGGTAGTTAACCCCGACCCGGATCGAGAGATTGGAAGGGAAAGACTTGCTTAGAATTGATAGGTGACTCCTAAGAGGGCGAGAGTTAATTAGGAAAATCCCTAGGGTGGTTTGAGACCGAGCGGAGAAAACCATTGCCCTTCTCATTGATAGATTGACTGACTTAGTTGACCCGTAGATGCCGATATTGCAGTAGACCGAATCCTAGCATATTTTTCCTTTATCTGATTTATTTCGTGTTAACCTCTACCTTTATTTCTCTTCCCTTAAATATTATTTAGTTTAGTTTAAAACCAAATCAAAACCCCCAGACTGTGACTGACAGACTTAGATTACAGTTAGTTAATTTCCTCCCTGTGGAGATCGACCCTACTTCCGCTATCTTCTTTAGTTAGTAGACTTAGGCTTTTATTTTTGGTGTATAACGTCTCGCATTAAATTTTGGCGTCGTTGCCGGGGAGGCAATTTAATTTTCTGTTTATTTATTTCTGTGTCGTCTTAAGGAATTTCTAATTCCTTAAGACTGTTCTTATTTTTCTCTCTATAGTTGTGTATGCGCAGGTCCCAAAGGCTTGAGTTAGTGGAAGCTGATCCAGAGCCCGAAAGAACCTTCTTACGCAGAAAGAGAGGGTTAGATAATACTGTCCAGGAGGAAGACTTGAGTACTTCGGACTCCGTCTTCGACAGTTTTATTTTGGAGGAAGATTCGACTGTTGAGACTACCGTACCAGCGAAGATGCCTAACATTGCTAGTCACTCTGAGCCCACCGCTGCATGTATACCCCAGGGGTTCAAACTTGCAACGGACGAAGATGGAACTTCTTTTGATCTTCGTCTGTCTTATATCAAGCTTGTTCAGCAGGACAAGTATAGGGGTGTGGCTGGGGAAGATCCGAGAAAGCATATGGAGACTTTTGTTGATTACTGCTCTTCTATTCCAGTTTCTAAAGGGGTGACACAAGACAAGATCAAGGAGGTCTTGTTCCCTTTTTCTCTTACCGACAATGCCAAAGATTGGTTGAAGAATCTGAATAGAGAAGAACTTGGCATTACTGACTGGACTACACTTGCACTGGCCTTCTACAAGAAGTATTTTCCACCACAGAGGACGAATGCTTTGAGGGGTCAGGTTACAAATTTCAAGCAGACAGTTCATGAAAATCTCTATGAGTCATGGGATCGATTTAAGACGCTAGTGAGGTCTGTTCCTCACCATGGGTTCGAACAGTGGTTTCTATGTAACCAGTTTTACAACGGGTTGTATGATGATCATCGAGCTATCTTAGATGCCGCATCGAACGGGAGATTCCAGAAGGAGATAGATGATGATAAGGGTTGGAAATTGATCGAGGAGATGGCAACCCACTGTGCTGAATATGGTAATCCGCGAAGTGGTACACGGACAGTAGCTAGTGTTGATTCTGACGGTCTGGATGCTAAATTTGATAAACTGAATGCCAGACTTGACAAATGGGAGAAGCAGGCTGCAGATAACCAGCAGATGGTTCATTTGCTGCAGCGAGATGAAGTGATCACTTGTGAAAGGTGTGGCGAAACTGGTCACACGGCTGTAGATTGTCTTGCAGAAAAGGAGCAAGTTTGTTCCTTTCAACAATATCGTCAAGGGGGTGGTTAATATAATCAGGGGAATATCCATCCCAACTTGAGATGGACGAGCCATAATGTCCTAAATCCAACTACTCCACCACAGCAGTCGACTTATCAACCGCCGCATAAGCAAGGATTCCAAAAATTCCAGTCTTCACAACAAGCTAGTTCCTCATCTGGAGGAATTTCAGAAGTTGGAGAGCTAAAGTCGATGATACAAGCTTTAGCTACCCAATTGAGCAAATCTGATCAAGCAACGAATGCTACCATTAAACTCTTGGAGTCGCAGATTGCTCAGTTGGCAGGAGCTAGATCGATTAGGCAACCTGGCCAGTTACCGTCCCAGACCGATAAGAGCAAGGAGACACTGAACATGATCACTCTGCGAAGCGGTCTCGCTTATGACAGTCCTGCTGGTACCGTTGCTGATATCTCTAGTGCGCATTCCAATGTTTTGAAGGCTGATGCTGATATTGTGATCGATCGAGGAGTTTATTCTAGTCGATCGAATGATTTGAAGGGAAATTTACTCGATCGAGAGGTTGCTGTTCCTCGATCGAGTGAATCAGAAAGACAGAAGCTCGATCAAGAAGGTTCAGTTGATCGATCAAGTACTTTGACTGTTGATGCTGCTCGATCGAGCAGTTTGAGTTCCAAGAATGATCGAGCGAGTGACATCGATACTCGATCGATGGGTCCTAATGAGCGAGAAGCTCGATCAAAGGGGTTAAGCAAGCGGATGATTAACAACGCGATTGTCAAGGATACGCAACGTGGATCACCTGACGTTCCAGTTCCGTTTCCCGGTCAGTTGAAGAAGGCTAAGGTCGAGAAGGAATTTGTCCGAATCGCTGACATTGTACGCGATCTTAAGGTGAATGTTCCATTTGCAGACCTCTTATTAAAGGTACCCTCTTACTTGAAATTTATGCGTGAAATTCTTTTACGTAAGAGGTCAGTCGATACTGTAGAGACTGTAGCTTTGACTGAGGAATGCTCCGCGTTCCTCCATAACAAATGCCCACCTAAACTGTCCGACCCAGGTAGCTTTTCCATACCGTGTCATATAGGTACCTATCTTATAGATAATGCGTTATGTGACCTAGGAGCTAGTGTTAACGTCTTACCTTTGTCTTTAGCCAAACGGTTAGGCTTCACCAAGCGTCAGTGTACCAACATGACGGTTCAAATGGCAGATAGGACCTTGTCCCGACCTTTAGGAGTCATAGAGAATGTACCTGTGCAAATAGGGAGATTCTTTATCCCGGTCGACTTCATAGTATTGGACATACCTGAGGATTCTCACACTCCCATTATTTTGGGAAGACCGTTCTTGCATACTGCGCAAGCGGTTATTGATGTCGGGTTACGGACATTAACTTTTCAGATAGGTGGGGAGAACCTAGTTTTCACTCAGTCTCGTGCTAGTAAAGGTCCCATGCTTGTTTCACCATGTCACGCGCTTCCCTTAGCTGACATCACACCTGATTTATTTATGCATGACAAAGCTTCGGTTCCTATCGAGCCTATAGCTTCTGTTTGTGACATTCCTATTGCTACCGTAACACCTCCGCCCCAGCTTGGGAGCAAATTGGAGGAACGCGCTGTTGTGTGTTGTCTTACAGATAATAGATCGGCAGCATTGGAGCTGAAGAAGGGAGAGCTATGTTCGCGTGATGGTACCAAGAAGAAGTCCAAGAAGGACAAAGGAGTCCGCACATATTCGAGCGATTCGGAAGTGGAGCTAGACTCCAAGAAAAGATCGTATGTGTGGAAAAAGAAGTTGGAAATTACCGCAGATGAGGGTAATTCCGCAAGTCAAAGGCCTGACGGTGGCCCTGTCACAAAACTATTTGGTTATTAGCCGGGTTTGCAACCCCGTGCAATTTGTAAATAACAATTTATTGCGTTTTCGTTAGACAATTAGACAATTAGACTATTTACTTAGATTAGACAAATTTTATTTGTCCTCCCCTGTTTGAGGTGTCTGAGATCATGGACCACGGGCGTCGTGATGCTTTGCTACTTGATATGCGCAAGGATATAGCACAGATGCGACGGGATCAGGCCTTGGCCTTGTTCCCTATCTATGAGGACCATATCCGCAGAGGACGTCCTATTCCAGATGGATGGCCTCACCCCTCGTTCTACAGATACCCAGAGGGTGGGTATCCTTCACCATCTTCTTCTTCCTCTTCTTCTCGAGAGGAAGGGGACGAGACGCCGGCACCGAGGGCCATGAGGGAGCGCGCGGAGTTGGCAGCTAGGAGGCTAGCTCAGGAGGAGGAGAGGGACCCGACGTATAGGGTGGAGACGGAGGAGACTGCTGGGAGGAGGTGATGTTAGCTCCCCAGTTTGATGCTGGTTTGGGGAAGCTGTTGTTTTGTGAGTTTTTCTGTTTATTTTTTTTTCCATTCTTTGTATATATTTCATCCCTTAGGAACATGAATTAGGTTGTGTTTCCCTTTCCCTTATATGCTGTTGTGCTGTAGCCAATGAGGACATTGTCTGTTTTGGTTTGGGGAGGTGTTTTGCACCCTTTTGCGTCTGCATTTGCATTTGTATTGCATTCACGTTTACAATTCATGTTAATTAGAAAAAATTTGAAAAAATAAAAAATATCACGTTTATTTTTGCATATAGTCGAGTCAGATTGGAGTCTTGTTCGTGATGAAATTGCACTACAAGTCTATTTTATGCTATTCCTTGCACCATTCTTGACTTACTTAGTAAAATCGAAGTAGTGAACTATTGAATTTTGTCTTGGAATTTAAATTTGACTATTAGACTTGACTCAACATTTTGGCAAACTACTTATATATTCTGTGTTTTAGAGCCTATAACTGGTGACATTTATGACCAGTTCATCTAGGAATGAGATTAGTTACTCTCCACATCTCGTGTCATTTGCTTGTATATGAACTTTGATTTCTTATTGCCTGCACGCATTGGGTTTGTGGTCGGTATTACGTGTTTTGAGAATATTTGCATCTCCCTTTTCTTTATTCTACCCCATTAACTCCACATAAAGCCATATCTGCCTATTGCCCTTAACTACATTCTAAACTGAGCCTACCTTTGCCGAGCTAGCTTAGTAGTCGAGGTATATTTTACTGTTGTGTCAGTTTTTGACTCGTTTTCATTGATTGGAGTGGGTATTTGCGAGAAAAAGAAGAGAAGTGATGAATAGTACCTCGATCGAGCAGCTTTTAGCTCGATCGAGCAGATGTTGCTGTATGTTACCTCGATCAAGTGAAATTATTTCACTCGATTGAAGGGTTTTTCCCTCGATCAGCGGAGAAAGAAAAAAAAAAGAAAGAAAATGAAAAATGAAAAAAATATAATGAGAAAAAATAATTGGCTTAAGTTTTTGTTATTTACGCCTCCTATGCTTATTATTATTTGTCAAGGTGTTTTATGGGATCTGTGTTGTATATGCCTAGATATGTTAAGGCATCGAGCTTAGTTTTTGAAAGTTGGAAGAATGGAACGAGTTCTGTTACGGTCTTGTTAGGAATTAGCTTGGCTATTTACCCTCACATTTCCATTAATTGTTTTGCCCCTTCTTACCAATTAGCCTCACATATCCATATTTTTGCAAATGTTCGGCACGTGATAGTCCTTGAACGTTGGTTATGCGTGTGTACGGTGCTTGAATCATCTTTCATATTAGTTAGCGATGCATGTTGTGTCGGTCGTAGTCTAGGTGAGTGACTATATTTTCTTCTCTCTTTCTTATACATATTTACTTACCATTTGCTTGTTGAGAGAAGAGTGACCCGTGAGAGTCCGAATTTGGTTGAGTCTTGCAGGGTCGAAAGTCTAATTTATTTCCAAGATTGTATAAATTCGTTCACTTTCGTATTAAGCTTTGTAGCGATTGAATGAGTGCATTAAACGGTTTAGCATTGACTTGTAGCTAGCTCTGAGACTTACTCCATTCCCTTAGGTTCATTTAGTTCCATATATCTGCATTTAGTTTGCTTGAGGACAAGCAAATGTTTGGTTTGGGGAAGTTTGATGCGTGTATTTTATATAGACTTTTTAGTCCATTTATGCACGCATTTCTATGTCATTTAGGTGATATTATGTCACTTTATGCCCCTATTTGGCTACTTTGTACTTTAATTACCATTTTGTAGGTACAAGCTGCGTAGTAGCGGAAACCGAGCCAAAACAGTCCACTTTGCATGCATTTAGGAGAATGGAAGGAACGGAACAGAAGCTCTTGCATGGGAAAGCGTGAAACCGCTCACAATCAAGTCCAAAGCCACGACCAACACTATATGCTAGGCCAGAGGACCTCGATCGACCATATCTTTGGTCGATCGAGGGGAGTACTGATGAAGAAGACTCGATCGAGTGACTCTATACTCGATCGAGAGGATTTGTTGCTAGAGAAGACCTCGATCGAGCTGTCATCTGCTCGATCGAGGGGTAGCTGTTGAAGAATTGGTCGATCGAGAGGATGAAGTCCTTGATCGACTGATATTCTCGAATAAAGGCCTCGATCGAAGGGGATTTTCCCTCGATCGAGTGAAATATGTCACGGGCCTTAAGTTCGTAGACTAATTAGGTTAGAAGTCGTGTTATGCATTATATAAGACTCTTAGTTCGTCATTAATGATTTATCATCGACTACTTAGCAGACACTTATCATTTACCATTAGTTTCTGAACTTTCTTAATCTTTAATTTTACATTCGGGTTTATTATCGACGCGGATTTGTTCTTTACGCCGGATTTGCTAAGATTGTAAACACTTTTCTCTCCTTTATTCTTAATCTTTGTTCTAGTCTTAATAACTGTTTTACCTTTCTTAATTGCTGCGTTATTGTTCTTTATGCTTGTTAATTACGATTATATCATGTCTAATGGCATATATTATATCGTCTTTATTGTTAGCATCATTAATAGTATGAGTAGCTAATTCCCTTATATGTTAGGATGAGGAAACCTGTAATAAAGGCATGATAGGATAAAGTATATTAGTTAATCTTGAATATGAGAATCAATCTAAGCAATATAATTGAGGTTAGTCGAATGAGTGCACGCAGGAGACTAGCTAGGTAGTTAACCCCGACCTGCATCGAGAGATTGGAAGGGAAAGGCTTGCTTAGAATTGATAGGTGACTCCTAAGAGGGCGAGAGTTAATTAGGAAAATCCCTAGGGTGGTTTGACACCGAGAGGAGAAAACCATTGCCCTTCTCATTGATAGATTGACTGACTTAGTTGACCCGTAGATGCCGATATTGCAGTAGACCGAATCCTAGCATATTTTTCCTTTATGTGATTTATTTCATGTTAACCTCTACCTTTATTTCTCTTCCCTTAAATCTTATTTAGTTTAGTTTAAAACGAAATCAAAACGCCCAGACTGTGACTGACTGACTTAGATTACAGTTAGTTAATTTCCTCCCTGTGGAGATCGACCCTACTTCCGTTATAATCTTTAGTTAGTAGACTTAGGCTTTTATTTTTGGTGTATAACGACTCGCATCAATTGTCAAGGCTTGAGTTTCCATCAACCTTACCCTTACCCTTGCCATCATCTTTTAACTCCAATGTGGGAGTCAAAACAGGCTCTTCGATTTCTTCACCCTCCTCAACATGCTCTTCATTTGGAATTTCATCATTCATCATGTCCATATAGGGGTTGTCGAGCACAAGTCCACTCCTCAAAGTCACCGCACATGCTTGGTGACTTGATGAAGCATCCTTGGAGCTTTTCCCTTGAGCAAGTAGGCCTCCTGGAGGCCTTTGAGGATTGTTCAAAGCTTGAGAAGCCAACCTAGCTTCCAATTCCTTCACCTCTTTCTTGTGAGCATTGGTGACATTTTGCAGGGCCAAGTTGTTTTGGATCTCCATGTTCTTGACAAGTTGCAAAACATCACTCATGGAAGGCTCGTTCTCTTGGTGAGGTTGGTTTGTTAAAGGGAGTGCAAATCCATAGTCATTCCGACTACTTGAACCTTGATTGTTGTTTCTTTGGTTGTTAAAGTTTCCTTGTTGGTTGTTATTAAAATTTCCTTGTTGTCCTCTTGAACCTTGACCATTGAAATTTGGTCCTTGATTGTTATGGTTGAAGTTTGACCCTTGGCCTTGAAAAGATTGATCGGGGAACCCTTGACTTGCTTGATTGTTTTGGTTGCCTTGGTAAAAGTTACCTTGGCCTTGGTTGTTGAAGTTTGGGTTCCCTTGGTTTTGGTTCCAATTACCTTGGTTTTGAATGTTACCATGGGTGTTGTAACCTTGATCATTGTAATTATGGTTTTGAAATTGGTTGGATCCTTGGCCTTGTTGTGAGTTGTTGAATTGGTTATTGTAGTTTCCTCTAGAAAATTGACCTCCGCCCCTAGGTTGGGAAAAACCCGGAGGGTTGGAAGTTTGAGCTTGTGAGTGTTGAGGGTTTAACACATTTTGGCTTTTGTAGCTCATATTTGGGCGATTTTTCGAACCCGGATGATAAAAGTTGGAGTTTGGGTTGTAAGCACCTTGGTTTTGGAAGGGAGGCCTTGAGGGCCGTGGGTTGTTGATGACCCCTTGAAATGCATTCACTGAAAGTCCATAGACCTTAATTAGACTCCTCTAATTATTTACTAAATTACTTATTAATTTAGTTTATAATGATCTATGTAACATGCATGCAAATATAAAGACATTTATATAAGAGAAGAAATTTCCTCACATTGATATGGAAAATATAAGGGCACAACAAGAACTCCTTCTTGTTGTTCTTGAGCTATAAATATGGATGAACACAAACAATCTCCAAAGTAGAAGATCTCCTCTAAGTTGCACCAAGATTAACCCAAATAATCTACCCTTATTATTAACTAGATAATAAGATAGATATTATGCTACTAATATTATGACTATATTACTACACTAGTAATACTTAGTAAATATTAGTATTTGAGAGTTTTTAGTGAGAGGAAGAATTTTAGAAAGAAGTATGACAATTGCACAAAATGAAGTGATAAATGATGAACAACAATTGTTCATTATAAAGCCAAATTGGCCGGATGACATAGTCCAAAATGGACTATTATTTTATTCAATTTGATCACATGCATTAGAGTGGAGTGTTGTAGTATATATGATGATTATTTCTACTTGTTATGTCACTTTCAATAAGTAACTAAAGAGTAAAAACAAGAACAAAAATCATCACCCTTCTAACTACAATCCAACCGGCCATTTTGGCCTAGTTAGGTCCATTTTGATTTTTGATATTTGTCTCACAAATACTTATTGATCATATGGTTAATTATCTTGTATAATTAAGTGTTAATTTGATCATATAACAATTATATGACTCAATTAAATAAATAATATGTACTTAACATTTTAAGTAATATTTTACCATTATATCAATATATAATGGGTCCCACAATGCATGGTTAATTTATTTTACAACTCCTTGTAAATATAATTAACTAATTACCTCTATCTCAAAACCTCAACTAATTTAGTAATTTAACGATTAATTACTAAGTTAAATCTTATTTAATCGTATTAAAATAAGATATAAATTTATTAGTCAATTATCGCATAATTGAAAAATAAGTTTAATCGAATTTGAGTTCTTAACTCAATTTCTAACAATTAACTCTCGTACATATCGAATATATGTAATGTACTAATTAACTGTATCGTATACAAATAATTAGTTACTATTTGGATTTCATCCTTTAGGTGTGACCGAAAGGGATCAGTTGATCACCGCCGTCAAACGACAATAACGTCAAACTCTAGTCAGCCAACCGTTATTGATTTACGTTAATCAACTGACTAATCATATATATAGTCAATAATTATCCCAATTATATTCCATAATAAGATTTATTATGTGGCGCACTATTGTGGAGGACACCTACTCCAACAATCTCCCACTTGTCTGACACAAGTGTGCGTCACCGATTCTCTTGTCTCTTTATCACATCTCCCACTCAACGCAAGGTGTCTTTCAGGTCGCACTTGCGATTGACAATATCTAGAGTGGTTTTCTCGATAGGGAGAGTAAATGTCTGACCGGAAAATCTACCATAGATCTCTTTCCGAGCGTGGCCAGATTTACAGTAACTACTCCTCGAGTGGGCCTTAAAGATGTTTTACCCAAACGTGGGTGGACAAATTCCTGTTGATCCATCTACTCGTTATGATTGACAGATACCATGATCCAGAAGAAGTCCATCGGCCTCCTTTTACGGCACGACCTAGAACATCAACCAAAACCAATCGGAAACTGCACCGAATCAGATAGACGGTCGCCAGTCAAAAGAATCGACTTATAGGAATAAGATAGAAGACCCTGCCACGACCAGGCATCAAATAAGTGATTTAAGGGTCTCTACAATGTCACTGTCCGACAGAGTGTCATACAGTCTGTCTATGTAAACGACCAGTCATCTCCATGACCCCATGGTGCTGAACAAACCATCGATAGACTTACAATCTAGTCATTTCGAGACGTCACCTCATTGAGTGACTAGGGACAAAATACTAAGTTCGTCTTATTCACTGAAATGGGTTCAAACCTGTCTTTCAACCAATTCGGATAAACAAAGTATTAAAATTTAGTCAAACTAAATAATGGAGTTTTTATTGAAACTCTAACAATGAACGCGATTATCAAATATTTGGAAAAATTGATACGCTATCAATAATTTGATATCTTATAATCTTTAGCAATTCAGGTACATATTTCAATCCCCATTGAAATGAAATGACTATCATGTTCAGCCTGCAAAAAGCATGGCTAATGGATTAGCAATACTTGCATCTTTCCCATCGTTCTGATTGCTATTTCTCTTTGTCTACGTAATCTCTTATTACATAAAACTTTCTGAGTACGTGTCTAGATTTGAATCTAGACTTAGGACTCTTGGCCTAAAGGTAGCTCCCACTGTTTTACCAGTATAATGGGATAGGATATACAGCTATATGAACTATATCTAGTCCCTCCAATACTGTCGAATCCAAGCTACTTTCATATGCATCATCATATGACGCAATGTACTCCATTTTCGTTGTTAAATCCGCAATGATAAACTTCCTGGAACACTTCCAGCGGATACATGACATTTCTATTTGAAAATGTCACTCCTACTTGGAACCTTTCCAATAGTATTTTCTGTGTGGAACTCTTCCAACAGATAAATCTTCTATAAAACACAGCCAACTCGTGATTTCAAATCACTTTGATCAGTTTGGAAACTGAAGTCTGTGTAACTTCACAGCAACTCATTTTAAAACTCCAAAACAAATGGAACAACTTTTAGTCCTTCGCAAGTACTAAGGATGTTCTTTATGGCTATCAAGTGACTCTCACTTGGATTTGATTGCAAATGACTTGTCATGCTCAAAGCATGCGAAATGTCGGATTGAGTATACATCACAGCGTATATAATTGATCCCGCAACGGAAGCAAAAGGAATCAATTATCATGTGTTCAACTTCCTTGAACTAGTCAAAGATCTTATCAATATAAGAATCTTGACTTAATGCTAATATCCTTTTAGATTTATCTCCATAAATCCAGATATCTAAAAGATGTATTCTACTTCTCCAAAATCTTCCATCATCTAAAATGATCAATATGTCTCCACATATAAGACTGATGAAAATCATATTACTCCCACTAAACTTCATGTATAAACATAATTCCTCGAGATATCGAGAAATATTTTATGCACATGATGGACACATTAAGATTCCAACTCTTTAGCGGCTACTTAAAGACATACTCTAACTTGCAAATTAACTAGGATAATTAAGGATCTCCGAACTCCACAGGTGAATAGAAACGTACTACCTCTTCTGACATCGTATCTCAAGAAGGTGGTTCTTGAGATCCAGTTGGCATCATACTATTATGATTTGCTGTAATCGCTAAGTATATTCGAATGGATCAAAGAATTAAGGTTGGTGCAAAACTCTTTGCCTACCAATTTATCTTTGAAAACATTTTAATGTTCATCCATGCAAATTTCGATCTTAAAAATCAATTTACATTGAAGAGGTCGTACTTCTTCAAGTAAAATTTACCATCATTACAAATCGCATGACTCTAAGCCATAGCAGGAAGTTGGGACTAAAAACAGTCTTTTATAAGTCACATATTTCATCACTATTTAAGGAGTGATAAAATTCCACCTGACCTCCTAGGTTCCGGAGAAACAACTACTGAACAAGCAATGAGGAAAACTTTTTCCGGAGGACCATATGCTCAGTTTGTTGCTCTTGAAACATTTTCTCCCACTCTGTCTTATCAAGAAATAATCGTATTTTTTCGAAAAGACAGCATCACAAGTCACAAACGCTTTGTTCTCGTGGTCAATGTGGGATTATTGAGCACTTGTTTCATTCAAATAACTTATAAATTAGGTACGCTACCTACCCATATCGTATATGGAATGAAATCAGACTGTTTTAAATGTGTTTTTAATATGGTGGGAAAAGAAATAGCAGACAAAAATATTAAGATCCCAAGGTTAGTCAAATGGCTCATTTTGACTTGACAAAGACAAAACCATATCGTATAAGGTTCTGTATCTCTATTCAACAATACCTTATCTCATAATGTATGTTTAGAGAAGTTAACTCGTGAAACTATTTCACAATACTTTTGGTGAAAATCAAAGTCAATACTTAGATATTTACATTTACGATTTACTCGTAAGTCCTTGTCTAATACTCTTGGTGATTAACTACTTCACATTGAAGCTCTTTGAACTTTTCAAAGATTTCTCATAGCACCTCATTATTAAGTAGAATCAATTGTAATATCTACTTAAATCGTTGGTAAATAAAGTGAAATAGTCATAACCATCTCTGGTTGTGTTTGTTATTGGACCACGCATATTCAAATGTAATAGGGCCAATAACTCACTAGTTCGATTTCCTTTTAAATAAAAAGGGAACGAATCATCTTGCCTTGAATACAAGATTCGTACGCACCATAAGATTCAAAATCAGATGGTTTGGGGATGTCATCAATACTAGCCTCTTAATGTGCTACACAATCCAGAATTAAGATTAGATTAGGGTCACCAATTTTGAGCCTTTACAATCTATATGACAAGTAATTACTAGTTTAGGTCAAGAATATAATTACCTTTGATTGGTATGGGATAACCATTGACCAAGTATAGGCATAAAAAGATACAACGCTTGATCTATTCATAAAACACTTTGTGTCGTACACTAAAGTGGATATTATATTCTTTATTTAGAGGTCATGAATATAATAACGTTTATTAAAGTATACCTCTAAATCCGAATCTAGATTGATCAAATGAATATAACTTTTATATGTCTCTATAGAAATAAAACTACAATAGTTATATTTCCCTTGTAGGTCGACATTTAATCATGGTTACTCGTCGCACGAATCATTATTATATGCATTGAATATGTGACAACCCTCGCGAATGCGGAAATATAAAACAAACAAGCATGTGAAATATATAGCGGAAATGTGAAGTTTTAAAAACTTTTATACATGCAAGTTAAATAAAACGAGGAGTGTCAAAATATTACAAACTAAGTGCGGAAAATAACAAAGAGACGGAGTCTCTTAAAATGTTAGCAAAGAACAAGTGTTTAGCAAAACTAGCTAAATCGTCTAGAGGTGAAACTTCCAGGGACAACGCCCGCTAGCTCACACCCGAACCCCAAAACATCATATCCAAAAAGTCATCCAAGCAAGCAACCTTTTCATTCATGAAAAACATGAACGCCACAGTCAGTGGGGAGTAACTCTGGGTTCTCCCAGCCATATCACATTAAACGTACATATAAGGAAATACAAAAGTAAAATCATGCATATATAGATATCCATGTGAGTTACGATAAGAATAGATAGTCAATCCAATATATAACAATAAGATCATGTGGAAACCAAACCCGTAACCATCATGTTATTCAAAGACTCGGGGAAGACACTCTTAGGCAACCGAATACGCTCACTAGGGCTTGGATCTCACCGTTAGCGGTATACGATTGATAAGATTGAGACTCGACAGACCAACCAAGTCAAGTCATGTGATGATCACCAAATATCCAACGTATTATCATCCATTCACGAACCAAGACATTGACGGTGTCCAATCATGCAATGACCATGAACAATATCATGAAATCACGCATTCAAAGACGACACAAGACGAAAACTCTCACGGTAAATGAAACGCACTAGCATCGTGTACATGGCAAGTATGATTAAAAGGCATCCACGAGATAAGCATTTCCCTGAACGCATACACGATGACATTTCGTATATGTAGACTAGTTTCCTCCTGGTAGGAACGATAAGGCTCCTTATCTAAAACCTGGGCAGATTCTCGGAATCCACATTTGCCGATTAGATATGCGATCACGTTTCGACACCAAGGTCGGTTATTACAAAGAAAACGCCGAGTACCCCAAATTCGGTAGCTCAATTCACGAAAGAGGCGGAAAAACAGCTCAAGCCTCATAACATGCGGTACGCTACATGCAAATAACACCACCTCCCAAGTACACAACATTTGACGGCCGGGTCGAACAACGCATAGCGTTCAACTCCCAACAACGTCGTCGTATGCCCACTAACACATGCAATTAAGCAGTAGGATACCTCTCCGTTCCGACATTCCAGCCTACGAACGGGAAGGTAGCCAAGGGAATGAGAGTACAAAGCACAAGACAAAAAAATAGTTGCTCAAAAACGTAACATTTGATAAAAAACCGACTCAAATAGGAACATATCGAAAACCGTCACGAAACATGTGATACAAGCGAATAAGATATCATATATCCAAAACATGAATATTATAAGTCACTACGTAAAATTATACGATAAACGGACCATGCGAACTATTATAAATTACGAGTTTTGGAAGTTAAAGGAAAACAATACAGCCGTGTTCCAGGCCGGGCAGGGGACCGGTGGCCGGTGGGCCGGCTCAGAACACATGGAAAAAAACAAAAATCACCAAAAACAGAGAAATGAGGTCTGGGCCGGTCTGTGGACCGGCGGCCGGTCGACCGGCACAGAACCCCCCATACAAAATTTCCCAAAAATTCAAGGATGTTACTGATGTGTTCCCAGCCGGTTGGCAGACCGGCGGCCGGTCGACCGGCAGGGAGCACCAGTTCATCCGAGAGCCTTCAATTCATTTCCAAATCATTTTAATTCTCAAATATACTTCTAATAATCATCAACAATCATTATACATCATCAATATTCATCATATAACAACATTCATTAATCATACCATGAATTCTAGGCTTCCTAATCGTATTCTAATACGATTTCTAGCATATAAAGCATGTAAAACACGTAAATGATACCGAGTAACCCTTCACCGTTACCTTTAAGCGTCTCTACTAATCGTCAAGCTCCTCTTCAATAAGGTAATAGTCTTGTCGGGATCTTGGAGGTCACCACCTACCTAAAGATCATAAAAGATGAATGAAATTCATCTTGAGAAAGACGGGAAATTTGAAAAGCGAGAAAGACGATGATTTTAACATCAATACGGATAGAGGAAGGTAAGGGGAGAAGAATGAGACGAACTTACGTGAATTCTATCGAGTAACGAAGAGCTACGATGAATCAAAGATCGGAAAAAGCTAAGGAGGCAAGGGTTTGGGATTTCTTAAAGAGGAAGAAATGTGTTTGTGAGTTTGAGTAGGAAAAATAGGTTAAGGAGTATGAGTATAAGTAAGGAAAAGTCAACCAAAAGTCAAACTCGCCTTAAGACGGGATTCCCATGGAATCTCGCGGAAATTCCAAATACGAACTCGGAAATTCTAAATTCGACTCGAAACTTAAAATTCTTAATTAAAACTTAAAATTACTGAAAAGATTTCGTAAAATATTTTCAATATAAAAATAGGGTACATTTCCAGGTGTTACAAAGGATGCCAATGATGAAGGAGTAGAGGTACAACCAATAGCAAGAGCTAAGGTAACCAAGAAAACTCCCATTCCAAAGGTATCTTCCGATCCTCCACTTGTTGTTTCCGATATCCCCTACCCCTCTAGAGCTTTGAAAACTAAGGAAAACTTCAAGTTCACCCAATTTAGAAAAATTATTGAGGGACTTGAAGTGACCTTACCTTTCACCGATGTTATATTGAACATGCCCACTTACTCAAAATTTCTTAAAGATGTCTTGACCCACAAGAGGACTTTGGGTGCCCAAGATGTTATGATTATGGAGGCGGAGTGTAGTGCTCTCCTCATTAATCCTAACTCTTTCAAAATGCCAAAAAAGCTTGGGGACCCCGGAAGTTTCTCTATCCCTTGTATTGTAGGAGGAGTCATGATTTCAAGGGCATTATGTGACAACGGTGCAAGTGTAAGTGTCATTCCCTTAACTATTGCTAAAAGAATTGGGCTTGATAGTTTAACCCACACTTCTATGACTCTCCAACTAGCGGATAGGTCCGTTAAGCAACCTTTGGGTGTGCATGAGGACGTACCCGTTAAAGTTGGCAAATTTTTGATTCCCACGGATTTCGTTGTCCTAGATATCCCGGAGGATACCCACACTCCCATCATCCTCGGTAGGCCCTTTTTGGCTACCGGAGGAGTCCTCATTGATGTGAGGGAAGGGCGGCTAACCTTTAGGGTGGGGAACGAAACCCTTGATTTTAATCTTCCTCATATAGTGAAGGGACCAATGTTTCACAAAGCTTGCTCGGTAGAAGTCATAGAAGAAGTGGTTGAAAAGGTGCATGAAGAAGAGAAATGTGAAGAAGAAGCTCTACAAGTGGCACTCCATGATGAGGAGATGGGAGATGACCATGAGGTAGATGATGAGCTCTTGAAGAAGGTGGATGGCCTTCTCCCTCCAAAGGTACAACTAAAGCCCTTACCTCCCTCACTTAAGTACTCTTTTTTAGGTGAGGGAGAGACTTATCCCGTTATCATCAACGCTAATTTGAGTGAGCACCAAGAACTTGAACTTTTGAAAATCTTGAAAACACATAGGGGCTCACTTGGATATAGCATTGATGATATCAAAGGTTTAAGTCCTAATATTTGCATGCATAGAATAGTCTTGGAGGAGGGTAGCAAACCTAAGGTAGATGGGCTACGTAGGTTGAACCCTAAGATTGCGGAAGTGGTGAAAAATGAGGTGATGAAGTTGCTAGAGGCCGGGATTATCTACCAAATAACCGATAGTTCTTGGGTGAGTCCCGTCCATGTAGTGCCCAAGAAAGGAGGGGTAGCTATGGTGGAACAAGAGGATGGGACTCTCTTAGCTTCTAGGCCCGTGACCGGGTGGCGGATGTGCATTGATTATCGCAAATTAAATGTCGCCACCCTCAAAGACCACTACCCCATTCCCTTTATTGACCAAATGCTTGAAAGGTTAGCGGGGCATTCTTACTATTAATTTCTAGATGGTTATTCCGGGTTTTTCCAAATCCCCATACACCCGGAAGACCAAGAGAAGACCACATTCACTTGTCCCATTGGAGTTTATGCTTATAAGAGGATGTCCTTTGGGCTTTGTAATGCTCCGGGGACGTTCCAAAGATGTATGACGACAATTTTTGCCGATTTTCTTGAAAAGAGTATGGAGGTCTTCATGGACGATTTTAGTGTCCATGGAGGCTCATTTGATCTTGGGTTATTGAATTTGTCGAATGTTTTGCAAAGATGTGAGGAGCACAACCTCGTCCTCAATTGGGAGAAATGCCACTTTATGGTGGAGGAGGGGGTTGTGCTTGGCCACATCGTGTCTAAGAGAGGGATAGAAGTTGATATGGCTAAGGTTTCGGTAATAGAAAACTTGTCACCCCCTACAAATGTGAAGGGAGTAAGGAGCTTTCTAGGCCATGCGGGCTTTTACCGACGTTTCATCAAAGATTTTTCAAAAATTGCCAAGCCTTTAACTTCTCTTCTTCTCAAGGACACCCCATTTGTATTTGATGAATTTTGCTTGAGTGCTTTTTGTAGGTTGAAGGAGGCCCTTGTGACAGCTCCCATAATCCGCTTACCGGATTGGAGCCTTCCCTTCGAAGTCATGTGTGACGCCTCCGATTATGCGGTCGGGGCGGTACTTGGGCAAGTCGTGGACAAGAGGCATCATGTCATCTACTACACAAGCAAAACTCTAGATCAAACCCAAGTCAACTACTCTACGACGGAGAAGGAAATGCTAGCCATTGTTCATGCCGTGGAAAACTTCCGGCAATACTTTGTTGGTTCCAAGGTAGTTGTTTAGTCGGATCACTCCGCCTTGAGACAATTGTTGTTGAAAAAAGATGCAAAGCCAAGGCTCTTGAGGTGGGTTCTTTTACTTCAAGAGTTCGACTTGGAGATTAAAGATAAGGCGGGGTCGGAGAATGTTGTTGCCGACCACCTATCTAGGTTGACCACCGAAGATCATGGGTTGAAGGATGAGAGTGGCCCGATCAATGAGTGGCTTAGAGAAGATAGTTTGATGATGATAGGTGGTAAATCACCATGGTTCGCGGACTTGGCGAATTATATTGTGAGTGGGTTCATTCCGGCGGAGTTGGATGCTAGAGCTAGAAGGAAGTTGAAGCATGACTCAAAACGCTACTTTTGGAATGACCCTCATCGTTTTCGCAAGTATGGTGATGGCATGTTTAGAAGATGTGTTCCGAGGGAAGAGGGGATGGAAATAGTGGATCGGATACACAATTCGGCCTATGGGGGCCACCTTGGTACATCTCGCACCATTGCAAAGGTGTTACAAGGTGGTTTCTTTTGGCCATCGATGTTCAAAGATATCCATTATTTTGTCAAATCTTGTGATCGATGTCAACGAACGGGGAATATAAGCCAAAGAAATGAGATGCCCCTTCACAATATTCTTGAGATTGAGCTTTTCGATTGTTGGGGAGTTGACTTCATGGGACCATTCCCAAACTCTTGTGGGAATGAGTACATTTTGGTTGCGGTGGACTATGTGTCCAAGTGGATTGAAGTCGTGGCTACCCCAACAAATGATGCTAAATTTGTTATCAAGCTCTTCAAAAGCACTATCTTTCCGAGATTTGGGACCCCGAGAGTGGTGATTAGTGACGGGGGTTCGCACTTTAGGAAGAGCACTTTCAAGATCTTGCTTTCTTCTCATGGTGTCACTCACAAGACCGCTCTTGCCTACCACCCTCAAACAAGTGGGCAAGTAGAGGTCTCAAACCGTCAAATAAAAGCCGTCTTGGAGAAGACCACAAGCAAAAGTAGAAATGATTGGTCTCAAAAGCTCCCCGATGTGCTATGGGCCCTTCGCACCGCCTTCAAAACTCCCCTCAGCACAACTCCCTACAAGCTTGTCTATGGCAAGGCTTGTCACTTGCCAATCGAGTTGGAGCACAAGGCATGGTGGGCCTTAAAGGAAATGAACTTTGACATCGACATGGCCGGAGAGCTACGTTTTCTCCAAATGCGTGAACTTGAAGAGCTAAGACTTAATGCCTACGAGAGCTCAAAGATTTACAAAGAGCAAACGAAGAAATGGCATGACGCCAAATTGGTTGATAAAGATATAAAAGTGGGTGATCAAGTCTTACTCTATAATTCTAGGGTCAAATTGTTTCCGAGGAAGCTACGGTCGAGATGGTCGGGGCCCTTCAAAGTTATTGACATATCACCTCATGGAGCTTTCGAACTTTGGAGTGAAGAGGGTGGTAATTTCATAGTAAATGGGCATAGAGTGAAGAGATACTTTGATGGAGATGAGAAAGGAACGGTTGAAGTACTCTTTCTTGGGGATCCACTTCCCGAGGAAGAGTCTTGTTTGTAAGTTCTTGTGCTTCGATAGGTTTGGTGGAGTTCCTTAATAACCACCAATTTTTTGTATATAGCATGCATCTTAGGAGTAGTTGTGAAAATTTGAGATTGTGTACTCGGGTGTCTTGGTCCTTGGAAGAAGTCTTAGGTAGGTTTGAAACAATTGTAGTCGGGTTTGGTTCGAAACCGTATCATTGGGGAAATGTTGGTTGAGTCGAGATTGTGGGTGAATTAGGGAATTTTTGTTGTGAACTTGAAGAAGAAGGGAATAAGCGAGAAGTGCTCCAGGCCGGGTAGCCGGCGGCCGGTGTGCCGACCGGCCTAGACCACTCCAGAAGCTATCTTTTGAAACATGTGAATTGAACTGCAGGTGCTCCAGGCCGGGCAGCCGGCGGCCGGTGTGCCGACCGGCCTGGAACACAATCATAGAAGAAGAATTTTTTGGGGAATTTTTAGCCGTGTTCCAGGCCAGACAACCGGCGGCCGGTGTGCCGACCGGCCTGGAGCACAATATCACTAAGAATTTGAAATTTGGAAAATTTGAGCTGCGTTCCTGGCCGGTCGACCGGCGGCCGGTGACTATGCCGGCTGGGAACACCTGAACACAAGAATAATTCTCGAAAGCCAAAAATCAAAAAATTGACTTGGGTTCCAGGCCGGGCACCCGGCGGCCGGTGCCTAGCCCGGCCCAGAACACGGCTGTATCCTCATTTAATCCGTCGCCCTTCACTCAATTTCCTCATTCTTCTTCAATTCTTCTTCTTTCTTTCTCGTTGTTCCTTCAAAAACCTCACAAAAACTCCATAAAAATCACCATAAACTCCACCAATCCAACATCCAACCTCACTACTAACCCACTATTCAACACAAAATCATCCCCCAAATCAAACACCTAAATTTTTTCCCAAATCTTTCCCCAATTTCAATTGACTATCACAAAAACTCACCATGGCTCAACAACAAGCTAGGAAGAGAACAAGGGCTCAACTTGAGGCGGAGTTGGAGGCTAGACTTCAACAAGTGACGGCGGGAATGGGTCCGGATGACGACTTTCCGGATATCATCTTCAATAGTGAGATTGCACGAGGTAAGTTTCAATGTCTCAAGCGTCGTAACTTTCCCCATTCCCATTTCATTTGTAGGAATTCTATGCGTAATTTCGGCCTTGATACCGTAACCCTTGAGCTTTTTAAAGGTTTAGGGATGGGGGAGCTTTACGGTCAACATTTCCGTACTTACCCCCGTCTTACTTGGGAATTCTTGAGCACATTTAGCCATGAGAAAGACCGCAATACTGGCATGGTTAAGACGGTCACTTTCCAAATTCTTAATACTGCTTTCACCATCTCCTTGGAAAATTTTTGTAAGGTTTTGGGTGTTAAATTCCACAAATCTTATAAGGTCCCGGAAAATTTCAATTTGAATGATGTTTGGACCGCAATTTCGGGGATGGAGGTTGAGAAGGGAGCGAAGAAGCCGGCAAATGCTTGCCACAATGCTCCTATTCGAATATGGCATCGCTTTATGGGTTGGACCTTGTTTGGGAGGGAAGAGTGTCACAATTTCCGGGCCGATGAGCTCTCTATTTTGGCGGCTTATTTGTTTCAAAAGCCGAGTAAATTTGGGGTAAACATTGGTCACCACGTCGCTCTACACTTCCAAAAATTGGCTAATGATCCATTTAGCCCTACCGGTATCCATATTGGGGGAATTGTTACGAAGATTTCCTGTGCACTTTGCAAAAATGCACTTGATGAGAGGAATTTTAGGTGTTTAGGGGGGATGTTCTTTGTTGACGGAGGATTATATTACATCGAAGCTTGAGTGGGTTGTGAAGCAATTTGAGGACGGGAAAATGTATTGGAGGGTCCGAGAGAGCAACTCTATTCCCCTCCCGAATAGTGCGGCAATGAAAGTTGTTCCCGATAGTGCGCACTATCTCCTCCCCCTAGAGGAAGAGAACCCTCCGCCACCACTTGAAGATAACCCGGAAGAACAATTAGCTCCAATCACCGCTTTCAGGCGAAATCCCACTACCCCCGTCACTACCTATAGGAGAGAAGATCAAGGCCCCACTCCTACTACCTTGCCTTATGTGAACCCCTCATTTTTGCATCAACAACAATGGCGTCCTTGGCCTCATTCGTCCCAACCCGAGGCATCATCTTCCACCACACCCAGCTACCCCCCCTTTGGATCCTTATTTGATCAAGTTCATGGCCGATATGACTTTGGCCTCCGAGGCGGCGGCTAGAGATCGCGAGACGGCCGCCAAGGAGAGAGAGGAATAAGCTAGGGAGAGAGCGTTCTTGTCCCAGAGGATGGATAGGATGTACTACGACTTGGCTCTTGGCCAATACCCTTCCTATGATAACTGGTGTAGGGAGGGGTATAGGGAGCCAATTGGCCCACATCCATCCTACTTCATGTGGCCCGAGGGTGGTTATGATCAGGGTTCCAGGGTGTTTGGGGACTTCAATGTCCAGCATGATTACTATTCTTCGCCGGTTTTTGCTCGACCGGTAGTTGATGAGGATGAGGTGGATCCCGAGACGGCGGCCCAGAATGCCGAGGGGTTTGATAGGTTGGGTCCCAGATTCGAGATTTTGGATGGCTCTGGATCGGGAGCCAGGGGTGTAGATGAGTCCTATGCAGAGGCCGGTAGTGGCCATTTTGATACTACATCCACTGACTTTAGTGGACTCTCCTGAGGCGGGACACCCATGAGTATGAATCCCTTTAATCCAAATCTTCATCATGTTTATATTTTTGTATGCATTTAGATACTTGTAATATATCCTAGTTTAGTTATCCATTTAGTTGCATTCATTTAGGCTTGCATTAGAATTTAATTTTGTAAAATATCGTCACATGTTAAGTCTTGCATCCATATAGCGTAGTTTGCATTGTATTTCATTTGAGCATTTAGATTAGAATCATGCATTTGCATTTTATTCGAAAACCCAAAAAAAAAAAAAAATTGAAAACTTTCCAAAATACCAAAAACATGTTATTTGTTTTGAATTCACCCCTCACACCATGTCCATACCTAAGTGTGGGGAGGGACTTCCCAAAAAAAAAAAGAAAAACCCTAAAAACTTGTTTTATTTTTCTTCTTTCCCCTCTTTTCGTATTTGAGTCACTTACTCGAGGACGAGTAAGACTTAAGTGTGGGGAGGATTTTATTTCTTTTGTATATATCGTTGATATTTGAAAAAAGTCGAAAAATGCCTAAAAAACGAAAAATTTGAAAATTTTCCAAAAAATATGCTTAAATTAGTTTGTATATAGTTTATATTGTATATATTGCCGTGTGTTTCTTTTTATCTCCATCCATAGGTGCGCCCCACATCATAAGAGGCACGAAAAAGGGAAAATGAAGACGCTTTGGTGAGATCTTTCCTATTTCTCTTCTCCCTTATCTCCTTTTCTTCTTACTTGAGGACGGGATGTGTTGATGACGATGTTGTGAATTTTGTTAATTGGCGTGTGTGCCACTTGTGTGCTGTTAGGAGATAACATTAGCTTGTGTGTCATATAGTCGGTTAGAGCATGTGCATTTAGGTTGTATATATGCTAGATTGCATCATGGCATATAGTTGCATTTAGAAAAAAAAAAGATTTTATAATTGTCTTTTTGGAAAACTTGTTGAATGTGCATAGTCCCTTTTAGCTACTTTTTTTTTATTCATAAAGTGTTCATCTTAATCGTGGAATTTTAGACGCCCTGGGTTGTGTATTTCTAGTGAGTTTTGACCCGTCTACTAATGCCGAGTCACGAGTTTGCGCTTATTCCACCTCGACAACCTCTATTGATGTGAATATTCCGATGGTAGAAAGAATTCTCAGGTGACCGTTCTTGCTATGCAACCAACCTTGATTCATTGTTCTTCCACTTTTGCTCAACAAAGGAAACAAACCAAACAAGCTAAAAATATTGAGTCAAGTATCTTGTTTTCGTCGAGGAAATGCAAAACGGAACTTCTAGGGATTCTAGTGGACCCTTATCTAGGGGTCCCTTTCGAGGCCACTACGGTGGGGATACCCCTATTGTTGGTTCCGACCGCGTGTCCTTGACGGAAACCGTGTGCTTTCATGCCAAAAATTGCAAATCAAAAATTGCAACTCAAAAAGAAAAAAAAAAAAAAAAAAAAAAAGAAAGCAAAATGTTGAAATGAAAGTTTTGCAAGCAGTTAGACTCAAATATCATTTTCCTTTTATCCTTCTTGAATCATTTGCCCTTGAGTTGCATAGTGAGACGGGACGATCCTTGTGTCTCATTTATTTGAGAAACGTGAATTCCATATGCTATTGTGCTTAATAACGTCACGAGGATTTCATTTCCATCTTCCATTTTATCGCTTTTGACCAAGCAAATAGTAGACGGGGCTCAAAATTCTCATTAGACTTGCACCGCTAGGAGGCGAATATTTTTCCATGCTTTATGATATTAGTGGCTTATAAGGATCATGCATTATTTAGACGGTTTTCCTCTTAGATTTTTCCGTCACATGGATGAGGCATGTGATTTTTCTTTTGTTAGATGCATCTTTGTCGTGTTCCTACGTGCTTATCATTTGGATGCGTCGCGATTTTGAGCAAGCCCCTACTTGCCTTGCAAGAAGGTACTCTACCTCATGAGTATCTCGTTGTGAGTTGAAGGGACGAGGAGGCCCGTTAATTGCCTACCGTCGGATATTATTAGTAGTTTAGGTAGTAGCCTTAGTATTAGTGTAGTGTTGAATAAGGGTACTTATGGGCCTCGAATCTTGTTTATTTACTCGAGGACGAGTAAGTCTTAAGTGTGGGGAATTTTGATAAGCATTTAATTAGTCACGTTTTTCCTCTCATTTTCATCCCCATTTTGGTCCGTTTACACGGATATGCGTGTCTTTAATTGCATTTTGCTTCCCGATTTCCCGTGCTATGAATGTCGATCTCAATTTGCAGGAATTAAGGCGGAAATGAAGAAATCGGAACATAAAGGCCTTGCATGAGTCGGGTTTCGGAGATGAGATGAAGAAATGAGGAAAGCAAGCCAGGTGGCGCAGGCCGGCCTACCCACCGGCGGCCGGCCACCCGGCTCAGACCATCACACCTCAAAGATTGGAAAAAGAGAAGGAGGAGAATTAAGCCAGGTAGCGCCGGCCGGGAACCCGGCGGCCGGTCTGCTACCCGGCTGGCACTACATTAGGAAACATCCGAGAGTCCTAAATGTGTTCCAGGCCGGTGGGAGGCCGGCGGCCGGGCACCCGGTCGGGACCCCTTTTTCATGCTTAGAAGAATTTTGAAGACGAGAAAAATGAAGACACTGATGTGCTCCAGGCTGGTCAGAGGGTCGGCGGCCGGTCGACCGGCCAGGACCACAACTCCGCAAATTCGCCCCCTCTTCTATTTTCTTTCTTAATTTTGAGATACCTATATATACCCTCCCCCTAATTTTTGTAAGCAGCTTTTTCATGAACACTTAGCACAAAACCCTAGATAATTTGTAACCTCTATTACTCACTAATTACTCTCCTAATCGTTCCTTAATTAAGTTTAATTTCTCAATTCAAGTTAGTAGATCTAGTCTTTCTTAGTAGAACTATCATAGTTTTGGGTTTGTATTGAAGATTTTGGGTGAAGACATTCTCCCTACTCATTAATACAAGCTTTGTTGGTATAAATTTCTCATCTTTTTGTTGTTTATGCAATCTATTTTATTTCTAGTTAATTAATTGTCAATTTGATTGTTAGAATTAATCATTTCCATAGCATGATGTTCATTTCATTATTCCTTGCCTTTAGTTGTTTGATTTCCTATAATATGAGCGAGTAGTTTCCCTCTAAGGTTTAGGGGGAGCCTAAGGGAGTATTATGTGGGATAATTAGTTGGGTAATTAGTAAACTTGTGGTAATAATTTGAGTATTACCCATATGCACACTAGGTGTTTGATGAAATGTGTAAACAAAAGTTACCCACTTTATCAAGTATCGTTTGATTATCTCTTAAGTGACGGTGGTAGAGATGATTAGACTAGTGTTTATATGAGTGATTTGAGACAAATGCGATGGCTTTGTTGAAAATTATTAATCGTTGAGATATTAGCGATTAATTCTACTCAAATTTATTACCCATTTGCTAATTACTTGACTAACCCATTAATCCCCCTAAGGTGAACCCTTTACCTTAGTTTTCCCTTAATTGTTTTTACCTTATCGATTACTTGCATTTTCTAGTTCTTAGTTGATCTTCTCTCCTAACCTTTGTTAGGCTAGAATAGGACTCAATCGAACTTGTAGTTGACCCTTCCATCCTCGTGGATTCGACCCCTTTATACTACTTATATAGGGTTTATTTTTTATGTTTGCATTGACGACGAAACACTCATCAGAATCTGACTAGTGCTTAAAGGGATTGAAAGTAATACTCGCATCAACAAAGTGCACTTTATTTTATGGTTATCCATGCAAAAGAACTCCACATTTAAGGACAAAGTGCACTTCCCCGTAATGCACATGAGTGAGGACAAAATGCGCTAGAAAGGACATTTGTTGATCTGTGGGCCATGTACACAGCCTGGCAAGCTACCGTGAGTGACCGCTCTCGATCCAGGGTTTGGGGCGGGTTGTTACGCCACTTACTCTCTTTATACCCCCTTCCTTGAGTCATGGCTAGTCCCCTGAAAGTCAAACCTGTAATACTCCAAGTATGGGGTGTCCCTGAAGAGATCCATTGATAGGTTTAAAATCAGACTAGTGTTTAAAGAGATTGAAAGTACTATTCATATAAAAAAAAGTGCACTTACTTTTCTGGTTATCCATACAAAAGAACTCCACAGTTAAACGTAAGTGCACTTACTTTTCTGGTTATCCATACAAAAGAACTCCACAGTTAAACGTGCTTGACTAAGAGTAGTCTTAGGATGGGTAACCTCCTGGGAAGGTTCATGGCATGCGTATGAGTGAGGACAAAATGTGTCGAAAAAGACTCGTGTTGATATGTGAGTCACGTACATAGCCTGGCGAGTTACGTGAGTGACCGCTCCCGACCCAGGGTTGGGTCGGGGTGTTACAAAACCTCCCTTTTTTTCAAAAAAAAAAAATAAGCTTAAGCGGTTTGGGGAGGTTAATTTCAATGAATTAGAAGTCAGCCTTAATTGGCTCTCTACCTAAATAAAAGCATGCATTATGTAGCTTAGTTTTCATTCATGTACTTCATTTCATACTTGTAATATAACAGGCTTGTATATAGTATAGGTCATATAGTATAGTTCATGCATTTGCATTTATATAGTTCATTTGCATCTTGCATTCTCTTGTAATATATTGTATATAAATTTGTTGCTCTCTCTTGCTATTTAAAAATCCAAATATATATTTCTCCTTTTGAATATTTGAAAACCCAAAACAAGTTATTTCATTTCAAATATTTAAAAAGCCAAAAACATGTTATTTTATTTTCACTAGTCAAATATACAAAAACATATTCACTTCATTTTAGAAAATCATTTCAAAAACACAATTAATTATCTCATTTTGTACATTAGGGACAATGTACGCTCCTAGTGTGGAGGACTTTGAAGGGAAATAGAAGACCGCCGCGATAAAATCTTTCATATCTCTTCTCCCTTCTTGTCTTTGCGTTTTATTTGAATGAGGACTTTGAAGGATTTATGTTGATTATTGTCATGTGAATTTGATGATTGGCGGTTATGTAAATCTATGTTCTGTTAGAAGATTGCATTAGTCTATTTGTGATTTAGATGGTTAGAGTATTTGCATTAGCATGTACATATGTTAGGTTGCAATCATGACATATAGTTGCATTTAAATAAAATATTTGAAAATAGTCTTTTTGGAAAACATGATAAATGTACGTACTCCCTTTTAAAGACTTTTTTCATAAAGTGTTTATCTTAATTGTGGAGTTTGAAACGCCCTAGGTTGTGCATTTCGAGTGTTTTTTTACCCGTACTAAAGCCGAGTCAAGAGTTTGAATCTTTCCACCTGGGCAACCTCTATCGGTGCGAATACCCCTCGATTGATGAATTTCTTAGGTGAACGTCATGCTATGCAACTAACTATGATCCATTGCTCTTCCACATTTACCCACAAAAAGGAAATCACATTTACAAGCTAAAAATTTTGAGTTACAAGTTATGTTTTCTTGTTTCACTAAGGAAGTGCAAAATGGGACTTCTAGGTACTCTAGTCCCCCTACACCATAGGGTCGCACTCAAAGTCACTACGGTGCGGATATCCCTATGCTAGGCCCTAGCCGCATATCCTATGTCAAAACATTGTGCTAGTATGTAAAAAATTGCAACAAATCAACAACAATACTCAAAGAAAAAGAAAAATAAAGAAAAAAGAAAAGAAAAGAAAAAAAATCCAAGAAATAAAACTCAAATCGTTTTTCCCTTACCCTTATTTGGATCATGTAAATCATTTGTTGCATACTGAGACATGACAATCCTTGTTCCCACGCAGGGGGAGACGTGAAAATCCATTGACCTAAAGTGTTTAATTACGTCACGGGGACATCACTCCCCCATCATCCATTTTATCGCTCTTAACCAAGCAATTAGTAGACGGTAACGAAATGATATTAGACTTGCACCGCTAGGAGGCGAATCCTTCTCCATGCTTTAGGAGACTAGTGGCTTTTATGGATTGTGCATATTTAGCCGGTTTTCCTTCTACACTTTCCCATGACATGGATGAGGCATGTGACATTTCTTTTATTAGATGCATCCTTATCTTGATTTGGGTGCCTTAATGCTCGAATGTGTCAGAATTTTTAACAAGACCTCACTTACCTTGCAAGAGGGCATCCTACCTCATGGATGTCGTCTTCAGATTTAAAGGGGTGGATCGAGGCCCACTTATTGCCTTATATCTGATATGTTATTAGGACTAGTTTAAATAATGTTCGTGTCTTAGTCACTTTCCTACTCAAGGACGAGTAAGAGTTTGATTTGGGGATATTTGATGTGCCTAAACTATACCTAGTTTTCACCCCCTGATCGACCATATGTTGTAATTTTCTTTAACTCAATATTAGACATTTCTAATGTTATATTTACAATAGTTTACCCTTAAACTATTATGACCTTATGCATGCATAACATAAAAATACAAAGATAAGAAGAAACATTTTTCCTTACATCGATTTGAACGGATTTTGGGCACAAAATAGGACTCCTTCCTACTTTGTTCTTGAGCTTACAATATTAGGGATGAAGTCCTAGTTCTTAGTATAAGAACTCTCCAATAAGTTGCACCAAGACAAACCCCTTTTACACTACAAAATACTACACTAGTATATAAAAGTAGTATCCCTTAAAATAAATCTAATAACCTCTTATTACTACACTAGTAATGTTATTAGAAAATATGAACTCTAAGATGAACTTCTTAAGTTGTAGAGAGAAGTTGAAGAATAATAAGAGAGATAAATGAATTTTGCATGAGTGAGTTTGAATACAAATGGAGTGCACAATATAAGAAGAAAAAATTCTTCTTGTTTGATGCATGTGGCATCCGGCCACCACCCACACCACATGGGTGGAGTGTTGTCTTTTCATTTTTGTTCTTAACAATGCATATAGGTTGAGTGTTTAGGTCTAGATTGTCATGATTATGTTTAATTCTCAATTATAACAATAATCAACACCTAAACACTACCCTACCCCATCCAAAACCGGTGCACCCATTAACAAGAGTGTCCATTTTATTTTTGCAATTTATCATGTGTCACAAGTGTGACATGTGACATGTAATACGTAATCTTGCTTATAAATGTACATTTAACCAATTTAAATGCAATTTCATAACAAATAAATTAGACTTAACATTTTAAGTCACATTTTATAATTACATGTAAATAAAATGGGTCATCTCATATTTGGTTAATATAATCTACAACAATTTATAATTATAATCAACCAATTTTGCTTATCTCAAATGTTTCATAAACATAATGCATTCTTAGTAATATAACAATTAAATTACTAAAATGAATCTTATTTAATCATATTACAATAAGATATAATTCTCTCTTACAATATAAACTTGGTTCAATTTAAGAGTTTAATTAATCTGTTTCGCTATACAATTAATTAATGTACATGATTAGGGGATTGTCCTTTAGGTGTGACCTCAAGGGATCAACTGATCACCGCCGTCATACGACAGTAACGTCAAACTCAATTGAGCCAATCGTTACTGATTTATGTTGACTAGTTAACTATAATATTCATCATCCCTTTGTATTCTTATTATTGAGATATAATTATGTGATCGCATTATTGTTGAGGACATTTACTCCAACAATCTCCTACTTGTCCGAGACAAATGTGCGTCACCAATTCTCTTGTCCTATTACAATCTCCCACTCAATGCAAGGTGTCTTGCAGGTCGTACTTGCATATGATCTTATCAAGAGTGGTTTCCTCGATCTGGAGAGTAACTGTCTGACCGGAATTATATACCATAGATACCTTCCGAGCGTGGCCACGCATTTTCAGCTTAGTCCTCCACGAGTGGCCTTGATATTTTAAAACAACCCTGACAAGGGGTGGACAATTCCTATCGCACTATTCCCTTCGAATAGCCACAGCTCATTATGACCCAAAATATGCCCATTTGACCCCAGTTACGAAGGTCGTAGAGCATAAATCAAAGTCACTCTGAAACTGTGCCACCTTAGGCGAACAATGTTTAGTAAAAGAATTGACTCAAAAAGAATAATATAGTAGCTCTTGCCACGACCAGGCTACAAGAATTGCCAGAACTCTATAAGCGGTCACTGCCCGACGGATTGTCCCTTACAGTCTGTCTATATGATGGACTGGTCATCCCTTATGACCCTTTGGCACTTGAACTTGCCATCAATCGCATTACACTCTAGTCACTTGGAGGCGTCACCTCATATAAGCAACTAGGGGCCAATGCTATGTTAATCCTGTCCACTTTAATGGGGTTCAATAGTTGTCTCTACAACCCGTTTGGATATAACAAAGCACAAAAACGAGTTTTAGAAACTCAAACGATAAATGTGATTATCATAGATGAACAATCAACACAATGTTATTGCTTCATATCATATAATCTAAAGTTTATTTTGTCCATGACAATTCATGACGATCTTATTAAATGTAATAAAGGCTTGGGTAGTGAATATACCATGTATTCATTTATTCCAACCTTGTGAATTGCTTTTTCCTTCCATCCAACGTTATTCCTAATAACATGAATTCATCTACGTACATGTCAAGATCTCTATCTAGTGATGGGCTCTTTAACTTGAAAAATGATCTCACTCGTTATCATGATAACTGATAGGTATTTAGGTGTAAGGATCTACCATTAGCTCCTTGTAAGCCACCTTATCCTCATCATAATGTACTAGGTCTCTATTTGTAGAATTTAAAATGATTGACTCTTCAATCATCCTTTTAGTTATTCGCTTCTTGTATAACAAGGGTACGCCTAGGATTCGGATAAATCCTTATAAGTTTGGAAATTTGGGTTTGTGTAACCTTTACCACATATCCAAATTTTCTCTACCAAACACAAGAATGTATCCCTAGTTCTCCTTGAGAACTCTATGGATGTGCTTGTAGGCTATCTAATGACACTCATGTGGATTGATTTGTTATGGGCTTGTCATGCTCCTAGCATACAATTTATTTAGGTACGTGCATGTAATGTCATACATGATTGGCCTAATGGCGGAAACATTAGTACTCATGAGATCAACAACTCTTAGGTTCAGTGGATGACTATGACCCTTTCATAGTGATCTCACTTTCATCAACATGAATAACTTATTTTAACTTGTTGAAATAAATAAAGGATCTTATCAATATAAGACACTTTTTGAATGCCAAGCTAAAATCTTCTATTCCACAATAGATTTTGATTTTAGTATACATGTTGCCCTCTTTCATCCAACATTAAAATCCAACCACTCTTTTCAAAAAGGTAATATGAATATATCACTCTCAATGAGTGATACGTCGTTTACGTGGAAAATAATTTCTCCCACTGAACTTCATGTCTTTACATGATAGCTTTAACTCCCTCTGAACATCATGTCTTTAAATGACTTTAACTCCCTCTGAACTTCATGTCTATACATGACCTTTCGACAATTCGAGTGAAACTCTTCTTATATCTTATAATAGAAAAATCATAACCTCTTGGTAAATACCTTAGGCTTGTGTTATGTACACATCCTATTCCAAATCCCTATTTGGATATGTGGTTTTGTTGTGTATCTTGTACACACCTACTATGAGGTATTTTACTGATGATTCGGATCTAAGCATAGTTACGCATTAACTTAGCTTTTGAAGACATCTACACGTCTATCCATGCTACTATAATTGGAAGACTCGAAATAAAACACTTTCTTTGCATAGATTCCATTTAGTTTCATAAGTCTCTTATGTAAGAAAATCGAATAAATTTTAAAATTTCTAGGTGCTTCCACTTCATAGATCATAATCTTATTATACAAGAACATTTTCTTTTCATCTCATCACTAGTATAAGGATTCACCTAAGAACGCTTTCTTTTGGTCTCCTCACTAGTCTTAAGTCTAACCTAAGAACATTTTCTTTTGGTTTCCTCACTAGTTCCTAACTAGTTTTACGTTGTGGCTTTTTTCTCCCACTCTATCTTTAGAAAAATACAACTATTTTCTTTAAAGATAGCCTTATGAGCAACAAACAATTTTGTACTCATACTCGTGAGGGAGGTAGAAGTATCACAACATGACCTTAAGTGATCTACTAAAGACTATATTGTAAAGACATCGAATCTTAGCTTCGAGATAGACTAGTTCTATAAGCTAAAGAGATGTACTCATATTCATGTCAATTACAATCTTTATAAGTGGTGAGGCCAATTGGTTTGGTAGACTCCCAACTTTGAGTTCAATAACTCAATTTTGACTTAGCAATTGATCTTTCAAAGTGAGAATTGAATTCTTAGTCTTCTATTATAATGATCCAATCATCATAATACTAATATGATCAATTTGAGTCTATACAATTTATGTTGTTAGTGGAAGTAGAGTATAATGACAAGTTTTAGAACTAAAAATTTTCAACAAACCGAGTGACTTGGGTTGAAAACCTAAGTCACCAAATATTCAATTACAACAAAATGTTCTTGAAAATAAATTTTCCATGTCCAACAAGGAAATTAAAAGTTCTAAACAACCATAATACAATCAAAAGGGGAGACAATCTCGAGGCCAAGCTTCCTTAGGTCTTCAACCATGGGTGGTTACCTTAACTTCCCTTGAAGAGCCTTCTTAGGCTTGCTTGTCCTTGCCTTTATCCTTGCTCGGATGCCCTAATTACAATAAAAAGGGTAAGAATCACAACTCGTATCTATATACCAAAGTTGAGATCATAACATAAATGATAGGGATGGAAAAATACCAACTGAAAAAATCTTTCCACCTTTGATATCTCCTACATATTTAGGGCAATTCCTCTTCCAATGCCCTACGCCATTACAATAATGACATTTTTCCTCATTGAAGGCACCCTTCTTGGGCATGGGAGAGCTATTCTCAATAGTTTTACCCTTTCCCTTGAAGGTGGAGGGCTTCTTCCCTTTACTACCACCTTTCTTGAACTTCCCCTTACTCTTATTATTAATGTGGAGTACATCCTTGGAGGAGCAAACATTTAGCCCCATGTCTCTCTCAGTTTGCACAAGCATCTTGTGCAATTTATGAAGAGAGGTTTTCATGTTTTGCATATTGTAGTTTACCCTAAACTGCACATAAGCCTTGATTTTCCACAAGGAATGAAGTACTCGAGCAATAACTAGTTGTTCGGGAATGTCAACCCCTTGCATTTTGAGAGTCTCGACATGCTCAATCAATTTGAGTACATGAGGGCTAACCTTTTTGCCCTCTTGTAGGTTCATGTCGAATAACGCGGAAGCCGTTTCATATTGTATGATCCTAGGAGCTTGTGAAAAACATGGTCACAAGCTTGGCATAGATCATCATAGGCCGTGCTCATCTTATAACACTCCCTTGAAGATCGGCCTCCATCGATAAGATCAAAACAATTTTGATTGTGGCAGACTCTTTATGGTAAGCATCATAGGCTCGCCTTGCGCCGGCGGTTGACCTTTCTTTAGGTGTTTCGGGAGAGGCTTCGGTAAGATAACGAAGCTTGTCGTCACCCTCCGCGGCCAAACGTAGTTGCATATCCCAAACGGTAAAATTAGCGCCATTCTTTTCTAAATTGCATCGATCCATGAAGGATCGAAGCCAAGAGACATTCGTGAGAGTTGGAGCATAGTTGGTGGTGGATTAATTAGCATTTGCCATTGCGAATATACAATATTAACTACAAATTTTAGACATAAAGGAAATGTCAACATTTATCATTTTAAATACTTGTAAACATTTTAAACAAGTTTTAACATTTAAATAGTGATCTCTACCCAACTATTATAAATGATTCCGAGATCCAAATTCATATTAACTTGGGCACGGTAAGCCGATTCATCCCTCATTAACATAATTCAGTGGATTAACTCTTTAATCGATTCTACATTAGAACTCTCGGTCGATAATATTACTTTAATATTTATCTTAAGCCCGGAACACATGCGGCTACGGTCGCAAATACTTCCGTTGAGGTCAATCCAAATTTCGAATTAATAACCTTTATTACCCCACTTACCCAATGTAACAAGTTTAGCACCCCGGTGAGAGGTCATGTCAATTTATTATCTATCTCGTTTAAGTGAACTAAATCGATGAATTAACGTTAATTTTAATTGACACGGTCGAATACTCGATAAAATATGCATGTCATGTTATGGCGATTTGGCAATGCATGCAAACATATTAAATAAAATCCAAGCATAAAAATAACATTCCTAGTATGGCATTTCCTAGAATACAAAATCATATAATCTATTACAAATTCGGAAACCAACTCCTTTGGCCCTTTGAACTTCATAAGCACGCCTCCCAAGGTCACCGTCTCTCTCGGAACTCCTTTCCGAATGGCACCGTCTATGGGAAACTCCGGTATTACAAATAATTACAAATTATATAATAAAATTACAATAATTTCCTATTATACATTTGTAAAATGAAATAATACAATAAAAGTGATACGATATCACAATAAATTATAACCGAATCAATATTCCCTTACATTTCGGGCAATATCGATTAAAACTAAGGCCATACTAAGATAAAATTACATAATTCCAAATTACATAAACTAAAATATGACATTCATAATAAATATGCAGCATAATAATATGTATAAAACATGCTCATTTTAAATGCCAAATCGCCCTATTTAACGGTTTATATCGAATATAACCCGGTTTACGGAAATGCGTGATAATAACATTTTAAAATCACCAAAAAATACTTTAATCATATTTAAGTCCAAGTTAATTATCCCAACTAATTTAGGACTCAAAAATTAGTCATCACTCAATTTTTGACAATAATTCAACTTGTTGTTATATAATTGCTCATAAGTAGACTTTAAAATCATATTTTAATCAAATAAATCCAAATTTAATTACAATAATTTGAAAATTTGAATTTAAAATTTTTTTTACATTATGGAACATTTCCATGACACTCAAAATGTCAAAAATCATGGTTTAAAAATTTTGAATCGTTTTTGAGAAAAATCGGTTGCGCTTTATCGGTTTTATCAAATAAAATACATAAAGCATATGAAAACTAATAAAATTAAATTTTCAACTTAAGATCTGAAATTTGGGACATTTATGCAACTATAAACAATTTTCTCATGACATGAAATTTATTTTAGCTATATTTATTAAATAAGTTACTATTTATGCCATGTTTACATTAAAATTTCTTAAATCATGCTAGACAAATCATAGTAGTCTAAAATTTTCCATTCTAACAAGAAAACATGCATTTGATAACATACCAAAATTACATGGTCATATTCAAAGCGGAAGTATTTTTAACCATTTAACCTTTATTTATTTCATTTTATCATAAACAAATCATAAATCATACGAAATAAGTCCACTTCACACGAAATTTTACATACAGTAAGTAAAATTCATGTGTAATATTTTGTAAAACTTTCAAGGTCAGAAGATAAGTCTAACTATTTTTAGTATTTTAAACATCATTTTACTAATTAAAATGTAATAAAAATACTAAAAATCATATTTGAGCAATATAAATTTCCATATATCATCAAAATGACCTAAAATCATATTAGGACCAGAATATATTGACATGCAAATAACTTTGTGATATTATCTTATAAAACACAAATTTCTAGTTTTCTTTAAGTTACATTAACTCGAAAAAACTATAAATCGATTATGCATGCAACAACCAAAGCTCTTGATACCGCTTGTAAGTTTCTTAAACTCGATATTAGACATTTCTAATATCATGTTCTTAATAGTTTACTCTTAAACTATATGGACCTTATGCATGCATAACATAAAATTACAAAGATAAGAATAAATATTTTTCCTTACATCGATTTGAACGGATTTTGGGCACAAAATAGGACTTCTTCCTACTTTGTTCTTGAGCTTACAATTCTAGGGATAAACTCCTACTTCTTAGTATAAGAACTCTCCAATAAGTTGCACCAAGACAAACCCCTTTTACACTACAAAATACTACACTAATATTGTAACAACCCGAAAAGTACCCAATTTTTCTAGTAAAATTTCTTAAGGATACTTTTCAGCAAGGTTAAGTTTTTAAAATAGAATTTATTGTTTCGAGTCGTATTTTGAAATTCCGAGTTCGTATTTGGAATTTCTAGGAGATTCCATGAGAATCCCGTTTTTAAGTCGTCTTTGACTTTTCTTGACTTTTAAGTCGTCTTTGACTTTTCTTGACTTTTTAAATCGTCATTGACTTTTCTTGACTTTTAAGTCGTCATTAACTTTTCTTGACTTTTAAGTCATCATTGACTTTTCTTGACTTTTAAGTCGACTTTGACTTTCGTTGACTTTTCCCGACTCACCTCGTAATTTTAAGACCGAAATTTTATTTGAAAAATAATAAATTTAATTTATTTTTATTAAGATTTATTTGAATTTATGATAATTTAATATAATTATTTTGAATTTATTCGGAATTAAAGAATAACTTTTATGATTTAACCCCAAACGTCATTTAACTATTCCCGGGTCAACTTAAGTCCCGAAACCCGACTTGACATGAGTCATACGCCCCATGTCACTTTTTTTCCACTCATATTAGATCTTTTAATTAATATGATTAAACTAATAAAAATATCTAAGATATTTGTAACTTTATCGGTCTGTCAACTTAAACTCCGCAAATCGCGTAAAAACAGACCCGATTCCTCTCCATTTCACACGTCTCTTTTTCCCCTCTTAAGCCTTGATATTTTCTTTCTTTTCATTTCACTAACAACTTTTCATTTTACAATAAATCAAATTAAGATCTTAATCGTTCTTCAACTTCTTTTCGTTCTTCGTTCTTCATCGTTCTTCGTCGTTCTTGAGCAAAATCATCATAAAACCTTCATTTCTTAATTAAATCCGTCCTAACTTATATTTCTAGAATCTCCTCTTCGCTCTCCATCTTCAAGTACGGTTTATTTTCAATTCCGACAAAATCGTTTTCAACACTTTAATTATGGAAAATCAAGTTTTAATTCTAATAATATTATTCTTGTCATTTCTTATAGGGGAAGATTTTGAAGACGAGTTTGGTGACTCGTATATATTTGGGGAAGATTAGTAGACGGGTTTTTCTTTACTTCTTATTTTTGGTGCTACTTGATTTTGCTAGCTAAGGTAACGATTCCGAGTTACTCGACGAATTAATGTTACATATCTTTAGTTTTAGTTTATATTATTGTTACTTATGATTTTTAAGTAGTAACATGATAAGTAGTTATTTTTATTATGTTGTATGAATAATTAGCATGATTAGTGTTCTTGACATATTTGAATGATTTGTTTATAACCATGATTTTAGTATGCATGATGGTTGAATTGATTGTTAAAAATGGATGTTGTTAATTAGAATCATGTTAGAATTTATTTGGAATGGTGGTGATGTTGGCCGTGTATGGTGGTCACGGGTGGTGGCTGGAAAACAGCCCAAACCGGCCGGTTCAGGCCTGGTCCAGCCGGTTCAGGCCGGTCCAGCCAGGTCTGGGTTGGTCCGGGGTTTGGTCCTTGGGAGTTGTGTCGATACTTGTTTGTTTTGTTGTTGTTTTAATGGGTTTTAAATATGTTAAGCATGCGGGAAATATTAAGAAACGGTTTTTAGAAAAGATAACCAAAACCGGTCCAAAATGAACCGTGGGTCCCTTTGGACTTATGACGTTTTTTTGAGTATTGTTATTTTATCGTGTTTTGTAATATTTAGCAAGTGGGAAATTTTAATAAGTAAATTATTTAATTAAAAGCTTTTCAATATATATTATTATTTCTCACATGTTAGAAATTATAATACGAGATGGTAGTTTAAATTGATATCCTTTAAGTCAAGCGGGTTTTTGTATGGATTAATAATTCACATGTTATAAATAGAATGAAATAACATGAAATGAATGTGATATTCTTATGTTCAAGCCTCGATGCTAAGACTCTGTTTCTAGCCGGTTTGATCAAACGGGTTTGGTCAAACTAAGATCTAGTCAGCCACGTTTTGACTGATGACCCGTCGCGGGACTCGGGTCGGGGATTTGTCTTCAGGTAGGGTTTTATTTAATGAATGAATGAATGAGCCTTAGTAGATATGAGGCGTTATGATATTTGAATATGATTTATATGCAATTAGTCACATGATAGGAAGTTTTTCCCGTGACTGTTTGATTGTATGATATATGTCGTGTTGACTAAGTACCCATAGAGAATTATGAGTATATGGCGTCTTGACCATTCTAATTCTAAATGAGTATCTTGGACCATGACATTGATAGGCCTTACTATCTTTAACGAGTATATGTTCACCGCTTGATACTTTTGTTGTCTCGCCTTGGTGGGTTTTATCCAGTCATGGCATGGCTGCCCTTGCTTCCACTTTGGGGAATGGAGCCAGCTTAAGGTACTAGCCAACCCTTTGGTGGATCTCCTTAGGGGTATTCATGTGATGAGTCTTGGGTGCGATGTTTTTCCGCACTTCTCTGGGTCTGCGCAGTCTAGGATTAGGGTAGAGTTGTATCTTGGCCATGTTATTAGGGTAACCTCTGAGCTAAGATATGTGCGTTGGATCTGGGCCATGTTTTAAAGGTAACCGCTGAGCCCAGATGTGTGCTTGGTATTTTGGCCATGTCATTAGCGTGACCGCTGAGCCTAAATATTTAAGTATATCCTACCTCGTGGTATAGACTCGAGTTACAGAAGTCTTCTATTGACTGTCTAAGAACTTATGCCTGTTTCTAGACGGATTGGTCTTTCAGGTTTGATGATTCTATGAATCTTAGAAGGTGAGATGCAAGCCGGCTAAGGTTGATAGAGTTTGGATTACCGGTTGTTAACTGATTCACATGATTACGTGTTGATTAGGGTCGAGGGTATCATGGCCATGTTTTAAAGGTAACCTCTGAGCTAAAATACCAGCTTCCCTACCTCTTGTTATAGATCGATAACGGATTCACATGATAGCTTTCACATGATAGGATATATGTTAGTTAATTGTTTCATAACATGAAAAGCATATCATATATGTTAAGGTTTTGTATTTTCTATATACATTGCTTTTAGGTTATTCATGTTTCATTAAACTCGACATTTCGTGGCTGGGAGAACTCGGAGTTACTCCCCACTGACTGTGGCTTCCGTGTTTATATTTAATGCGGTTGGCAGGTTAGTGATGCATACATTGGGTACATTGACGAGCTAGCGAGCGAAGTATTTACCTTGGACCTATATTCGGTTCTTAGATTGTATATTATTATACACTCTTTTATTTCCGTATTTATACGGGAGATATGTCTCCCGTTTCAGATATTTTTATGTATAATATTATTTCCTTTTTGTTATGAACCTTTTTCTTTAAGACACCTTCGTTATGATGAATATATTTAATGATAGGTTCCGGTTTTAAAATTTACCGATTTTCACTAAAGTGAACCTATTAGAAACGTATTCTCATCTTTTATTTATTAAATTACTTGTTTATCTTTCCGCAAATTTGAGGGTGTCACAGTTGGTATCAGAGCATTTTGCTCCCGACGCACGTTTGTGTACCCTTGTATAAATAACTTGACCTTAATAAAATAATAAACTGTGAGATAGAATGGTAAGATGGGTAGATTAGGATTTATGTTGTAGTCTATTTGTTTATGCTAATTGTTAGGAGTAACTTAATTTGTTTTGTTTCTTATGAAGATGGTTGGACCTCTTGTAGAAGAGATCTGTGTTACCTAGAAGGAGTATCCTCTACCGAAGATTTGAAGAATTACAAGCCTAATTGAAGTGTATTCCTTCTTCATCTATGAATTCTCTCGTCCTTATTGTTTTATGCTCTCTTCCTTCTATCTAGTAGCTTCTTTCTTTTCCAACCTATTTACCTCTTGGAAATTACTCTAGATAGTTCCTACATCTTACCATTGGTATCCTTACCTTCCTTTGGTAACATTTTTATGGATGTCATACCCATTTGTTTAAGGTATATTATACTTAGTAGGAAGAACTTTGAATTTTGTGGAATATTAGTGTTTGTTAGAAGGAACTTGTGATTTGAGGAAAATTGTATAGATCTAATTTCACCCTATGGTGGTGAGAGTTGGTACCTTGAGGAAGAAGTTTCGAATATGGTACCTAACCATCCTATTAAGCTAGTTTCATGTTCAGAGGATTATAAGGATTTGAGGATAAACTTAGGATGAAACTCTCCTAGTAGTTTTAGACTATGAAAGCTTAATGTTGCAATATCGGTTTGAGGATCGAAATAATCATAATGATAGTTGGTAGTAGTGGTTAAGAATTTTAGTGATTCTTTAAGTGTTATTTGGGAAATTGTGGTCGTTAAATGTTGGACCCTAACGGAAATAATTTCCTTGTGGAATTTTTGGATTTGGATGACACCACTTGAGGAATATCGACATAAGCGGAAACCGATGTATTGAGAGTTTGGAAGAGATAAATAAATTGATTACGGTCGCATTGCACTATGTTTGGCAAAAGTTAAGGAATCGAGATTTGTGTGACTAATCTCTTTGAGGTTTCGTGATTCAACTTTTGAGGATGAGAAAGTTCATTATTAATAACTTAAGATAATGAATTTTGGAATAAATTGAATTAAAGGATTTCATAGTAAGTCCTTTACTTTGTGGTTGTTAGCAGTCTTGTTTCCCTAATTATAAATATTTTGATGGTGATTTCCAATAATAGTTTCGATGGATCTTAGAAGATTCTAATTGAATTGGAATAATTGGGAGTTGTTACTCGAGGTGTCATGCTTATGAAATATTTGGTAGGAATCCGATGATGAAAATGTGGAGGATATATTGCACTCTCTTAAGGACTAGATTCTGGTGCAGTTAGTGTTGTCGAGTTACGATCGACATTTGAATTATCATAGATGGAAGATAGTATTGTGGTTCATTCCTCTCTCTTTCCTCAAATTGATCCTTAGTCAATCCGCTACCTTTCAATCCTTTTCCTTTTTAGTCCTTTGTAATCGTTTGGGCGTACCTCCTATTATCACGATTTGTGATTTCGATGTTCGAATCGCTCTACGTTCGTGTAATGTCTTCTTGTTGTGTTTCTATCCTTGAGAAAACTTTCAAAATCTCTTTATTTCTTCCCTCTTTCCATTCGATTTATTCTTTCGAATATTCCGTTCGTTCTATCGAATATCATCTTTTATAAATAGATTATTAGAAGCTTTAGTTAGAAATTTTAAGCATAGATAGTAGAGTTATTACTTTTACTATGCAATTTTTGAACTAAAAGCTTTTGGAAATGTTTTATGATTTCAAGTATTTTACCGTCAAGGAGTGTTGAGACTTGTTATTGGAGACGTTCGATAACTAGTTTTCTCATTTATTGATGCGAAAATGTATCTTTTAAATCTTTGACTTGGACGACGAGGTTCTTTGACTGCAGACGAGAACCTTCCGCCCCATTGATAAGACCCTGTATTTTTATTACAAGGATATTTTTAACAGTTTTGAAATAGACCTACATATATGTTACTTTCCTTCTTCTAAGTTTCGAGGACGAAACTTTTTAAAAGGAGGGGTGATTGTAACAACCCGAAAAGTACCCAATTTTTCTAGTAAAATTTCTTAAGGATACTTTTCAGCAAAGTTAAGTTTTAAAATAGAATTTATTGTTTCGAGTCGTATTTTGAAATTCCGAGTTCGTATTTGGAATTTCTGGAGATTTCATGAGAATCCCGTTTTTAAGTCATCTTTGACTTTTCTTGACTTTTAAGTCGTCTTTGACTTTTCTTGACTTTTTAAAGTCGTCATTGACTTTTCTTGACTTTTAAGTCGTCATAAACTTTTCTTGACTTTTAAGTCATCTTTGACTTTTCTTGACTTTTAAGTCGACTTTGACTTTCGTTGACTTTTCCGACTCACCTCGTAATTTTAAAGACCGAAATTTTATTTTGAAAAATAATAAATTTAATTTATTTTTATTAAGATTTATTTGAATTTATGATAATTTAATATAATTATTTTGAATTTATTCGGAATTAAAGAATAACTTTTATGATTTAACCCCAAACGTCATTTAACTATTCCCGGGTCAACTTAAGTCCCGAAACCCGACTTGACATGAGTCATACGCCCCATGTCACTTTTTTTCCACTCATATTAGATCTTTTAATTAATATGATTAAACTAATAAAAATATCTAAGATATTTGTAACTTTATCGGTCTGTCAACTTAAACTCCGCAAATCGCGTAAAAACAGACCCGATTCCTCTCCATTTCACACGTCTCTTTTTCCCCTCTTAAGCCTTGATATTTTCTTTCTTTTCATTACTCACTAACAACTTTTCATTTTACAACTAGTTTTGTCTCCCGTGAAACTCACGGGCTATTTAAGGTCCCTTTTTAGCTTTGTTTGTTTTCATTATTTTGATATGATGATTGACTCATATGTATACAATATACAATAAATCAACTATTAAACTATTGCTTATTTAGTGGAAGTAGTGTTTTAATAATTTTATGTCAGGAAAAATGTAATAGCTGACGGTTGAGAAAACCAAAATTTGTTGGCGATATATTTTGGTAAAGGTTATCTTATATGAATTCAATCGGCTTGAGTGATAATTAATAGTTGAGAGAAACATTACGAACATGGCATGAACAAAGATGAAAAACTACATTGACTTGTCTTTAAGTTTGATGGTAAAAATCACGTAAAAATTAGAATATATCGTATTGTGTTGAAAGTCAAGTGGACATACAAAATATGCACTATTTTAAGTAATTGTCAAAAAATAAGGTATAAGAGAAAGTTGGAAAGAGAACGTAGAAACATTTCTCATTTACTCCTTATTCAACATATTAGCAAAAAGAGAGACATTCTTACTTCGTAAATAAGAAATAATTAAACACGACCCATTCCATTCGTTATTTTAACAAAATTGAAAGTTATATTTATAAATTTTATCCATGTTGAAAGAGCATCAAACATAATACGTGTATTGAAAACTCCTTCCTAAATTGCATGCGTGAATTTGGACCATTTTGTTCTAGAAAAAACACCGAGGAATTTTAATCAAATAGACTGATTACGGTACTTATGTATGCATGATCCCACGCGATCCCACTATAACAACTTTGGATCGAGTTTGAATAAAATGACTGATGCACGAATTTTGGAATGAAGTAAATGAAGTAACACTAAAAATAAGGTCAATAGGAAAAAAACAAATATGTCGCTACTTGGACAAAAATTAACCATAAATATTGCGTATATAAGAAATTTATCAAACACCATTACTAAATTTCTTAATATATTGTAATAACTAATAATTACATGTACAAAATATTATGAAAAAATAAAGAAAAAATGAAAGCGATCTCTCATGCCATTAGTCCATTATCACCTCCACCTTTTTCACTGCTATTAATACCACGAAATACAATGTTAGAGAATCATAATCGAAACAAATTGTTACTCAACTAATTGCATCAAAACTCAAGAAAAAATTACATTGAATAACAAATAACCTTCTCTTTCCATTCCTTTTCTTCAACTTTGCTTCTTATTTTTCTAATGCCCTTCAAACCTTGAGCAGCTCAAATCTATGATACACAGACAATAACTTAGGAAAAGAAAATATACGAGTATGTTTTATGAGTTATTGAGATCAATACTTGAATACATACTATTATCTTACCGATGGGTAGTTGGATCCCTCGTTCAATTAATAACTATAGCCTTTCATATGTAACAAAAAAATTGCAATTTAAAACCGGGTAGAAACTCCGTATTATATAAAATAGGATACAAGTCTCGTTAACTAAAAGCAATTATAAAGATACGAAATCTCTCGTCCTAGCTTTCTTATGATATATAGGAATGTGTACATTATATTTTCAGCTGATGGAGGGGAAACTTTTTGTAGTGTTTACATGTGGAACTCATGGAGTTATCTTAATAACTAAGGAAAATAAAATGTTGGTCATTAATTAAGGAAACGGTTGTAGTTATGGAAGTGAGTAAAAGCGTGGAAATGGAGGGGTAAGACTTGAGACTTGAGAGTATGGTAAGATAGTGTTTAGTGTTTATTACTCATAAATTTTTGCTGAGAAAATGAAAAAGACTATTGTCCTCTATAGTTTATTTGTATTTATTTTATTTTATTATTATAAATCTTATTATAGGTAGGTTTGAGTAAATTCTCATCTTGCAAATATTGTGCCACGTGTCGCTCTATTAAGTACTCAACTTACCTTTTTATATTATTGTAAGATAAATCAAATTAAGATCTAATTCACACTTTCTTTAATCGTTCTTCATCGTTCTTCGTCGTTCTTCGTCGTTCTTGAGCAAAATCATCATAAAACCTTCATTTCTTATTCAAATCCGTCCTAACTTATATTTCTAGAATCTCCTCTTCGCTCTCCATCTTCAGTACGTTTTATTTCCAATTCCGACAAAATCGTTTTCAACACTTTAATTATGGAAAATCAAGTTTTAATTCTAATAATATTATTCTTGTCATTTCTTATAGGGGAAGATTTTGAAGACGAGTTTGGTGACTCGTATATATTAGGAGAAGATTAGTAGACGGGTTTTTCTTTACTTCTTATTTTTGGTGCTACTTGATTTTGCTAGCTAGGTAACGATTCCGAGTTACTCGACGAATTAATGTTACATATCTTTAGTTTTAGTTTATATTATTGTTACTTATGATTTTTAAGTAGTAACATGATAAGTAGTTATTTTTATTATGTTGTATGAATAATTAGCATGATTAGTGTTCTTGACATATTTGAATGATTTGTTTATAACCATGATTTTAGTATGCATGATGGTTGAATTGATTGTTAAAAATGGATGTTGTTAATTAGAATCATGTTAGAATTTATTTGGAATGGTGGTGATGTTGGTCGTGTATGGTGGTCACGGGTGGTGGCTGGAAAACAGCCCAAACCGGCCGGTTCAGGCCTGGTCCAGCCGGTTCAGGCCGGTCCAGCCAGGTCTGGGTTGGTCCGGGGTTTGGTCCTTGGGAGTTGTGTCGATACTTGTTTGTTTTGTTGTTGTTTTAATGGGTTTTAAATATGTTAAGCATGCGGGAAATATTAAGAAACGGTTTTTAGAAAAGATAACCAAAACCGGTCCAAAATGAACCGTGGGTCCCTTTGGACTTATGACGTTTTTTTTTAGTATTGTTATTTTATCGTGTTTTGTAATATTTAGCAAGTGGGAAATTTTAATAAGTAAATTATTTAATTAAAAGCTTTTCAATATATATTATTATTTCTCACATGTTAGAAATTATAATACGAGATGGTAGTTTAAATTGATATCCTTTAAGTCAAGCGGGTTTTTGTATGATTTAATAATTCACATATTAGAAATAGAATGAAATAACATGAAATGAATGTGATATTCTTATGTTCAAGCCTCGAGGGCTAAGACTCTGTTTCTAGCCGGTTTGACCAAACGGGTTTGGTCAAACTAAGATCTAGTCAGCCCCGTTTTGACTGATGACCCGTCGCGGGACTCGGGTCGGGGATTTGTCTTCAGGTAAGGTTTTATTTAATGAATGAATGAATGAGCCTTAGTAGATATGAGGCGATATGATATTTGAATATGATTTATATGCAATTAGTCACATGATAGGAAGTTTTTCCCGTGACTGTTTGATTATATGGTTGGTGTCGTGTTGACTAAGTACCCATAGAGAATTATGAGTATATGGCGTCTTGACCATTCTAATTCTAAATGAGTATCTTGGACCATGACATTATAGGCCTTACTATCTTTAACGAGCATATGGAGTTTACCGCTTGATAGCTTTTGTGTCCCGGCTTGGTGGATCTCCAAGTCGGGGCATGGCTGCCATTGCTTCCACTTTGGGGAATGGAGCCAGCTTAAGTACTAGCCAACCCTTTGGTGGATCTCCTTAGGGTACTCATGTGGTTGTATCATGAGTCTTGGGTGCGATGGATCTTCGCATTTCTCTAGGTCTGCGCAGTCTAGGTTTAGGGTAGAGTTGTATCTTTGCCATGTTATTAGGGTAACCTCTGAGCTAAGATATGTGCTTTGGATCTGGGCCATGTTTTAAAGGTAACCGCTGAGCCCAGATGTGTGCTTGGTATTTTGGCCATGTCATTAGCGTGACCGCTGAGCCTAAATATTTAAGTATATCCTACCTCGTGGTATAGACTCGAGTTACAGAAGTCTTCTATTGACTGGACTAAGAACTTATGCCTGTTTGTAGAAGTATTGGTCTTTCATGTTTGTATGATTCTATGAGTTCTAGAAGGTGAGATGCAAGCCGGCTAGGATTGATAGAGTTTGGATTACCGATTGTTAACTGATTCACATGATTACGTGTTGATGAGGGTTTGAGTGTATCATGGCCATGTTACAGGGTAACCTCTGAGCTAGCATACCAGCTTCCCTACCTCTTGTTATATTTTATTATCGGTTTCACATGATAGCTTTCATATGATAGGTTATATGTTAGTTAATTGTTCATAACATGAAAAGCATATCATATATGTTAAGGTTTTGTATTTTTCATGTACATTGCTTTTATGTTATTCATGTTTAATTAAACTCGACATTTCGTGGCTGGGAGAACTCGGAGTTACTCCCCACTGACTGTGGCTTCCGTGTTTATATTTAATGCGGTCGAACAGGTGGTGATGCATACTTTGGGTACATTGACGAGCTAACGAGCGAAGTATTTACCTTGGACCTATATTCGGTTCTTAGATTGTATATTATTATACACTCTTTTATTCCGTATTTATACGGGAGATATGTCTCCCGTCTTGTATAATTTCTTATGTATAATATTATTTCCGTTTTGTAATGACCCTTTTTATTTATGACACCTTCGTTATGTATTATTATCTTTTATGTATTTAAATAATTTTTTTTCTTTCCGCAAATTTGAGGGTGTCACACTGCTGAAAGACTTACACCACTATTTTGCGTCTTGCATTACGCATCACGAGATTTAGTATAAAACTCATACCCGATAGCATAATACCCCTTGTACCTCCTTGTAGTAGGAGTAGGACCTTTTGCAAGCCAAAATATATGGTATGAAACGTTACCGTTAGTTGCCTTCTCTTTTAACCAATCGGCAAAGTCATGAATGTGGCTTCGCGCACGTTTTCATTTGTTAACCTGTCGTTGGGAGTTTATGAAAGCTTCATGCTCCCTGTATACATATATTACAACCAATAGCTGAAAGTTATGAGAAATATTAGAATTATTTAAAATTATAATCAGTAGCGCTTACAATTTAAAATTTACTTACTTTATATACTGATCAACGTCACTATTGTTCGAATTGAATAAATAATATCGGTATGCTTGCTCACTTAATTTAGGATTCAGTGTGAATAACTTTCCATTTCTCCACTTTTTTCCTCCTAATGGTTTGCCATCATTAGCAAAAACAGGATTCTCACAAACACTAGGTTCATATGTTTCTATATCAAATGTGGGCTTGTTACACCTTGGTTTGAATCCCTCATTCATGTACCGAGAACAAAACTTGGTGCATTCCTCAATCCAGTATCCTTCTGCAATAGAGCCTTCTGGACGACCTCTATTTCGAACATACGATTTCAACTTACACAAATATCTTTCAATGAAAAACATTCCCCTTCCATCCACTGGACCCCCAAGCCTAATTTCATCTACTAGACGAATAGGCAGATGTACCATTATGTCAAAGAAACTTGGAAGGAACATTTTTTCAAACTCACACAATATTTGAACAATTTCAGTTTTCAAATGATCAAGTTCCTTAGGATTCAAAACCTTACCATACAACTTTCGAAAAAACGTGCTTAGCCTAATTAAAGGAATTGCTACCTGCCTCGGAAGTGACCTTCTAACGGCAACTTGAATCAAGTAGTGTAATAAGATATGAGCATCATGGCTTTTGTAGCCACTTATTTTGTTTTCTGAAGAATTCACGCATCGTGAAATATTTGATGCAACACCATGCGGCATTTTTGCAGATTTCAAAGTGCGACGGAAAATGTTTTTTCTTTTGTGGACATTGAATAACATGCCTTTGGAAAATACACATGTTTCTGATCATCTGAGTGTTGAGGGTGCAAAGCGTCCTTAATTCCCAGCTCTATAAAGTCAAATCGAGCTTTTGCATGATCTTTAGGTTTCCCGACAATATCAAGTAAAGTGCCCAACACATTATCACAAAAGGTTTTTTCAATGTGCATTACATCTAGATTATGTCGGCATGTATTGAACTTCCAGTATGGCAATTAAAAAAATATTGACTTCTTTTTCGAAGGACAATCGTTTTTTTCTGCTTTTGCTTTTTTCCAAATGAATTCACAAAACTAGACACCTCTTCGAAAACATCAAATCCACTTAAAGGTTTTGGAGGAAGTCTCTCTTCAACCTTACCATTAAAGGATTTTTTGTTCCTCCGCCAAGAGTGTTCGACATCTAAAACTTTGCGATTACCCATATAACAAATCTTTTTGCTATGTTTCAAATAAAATGAATCAGTTTCATGGTTACAACTCGAACATGCAAACTTACCCTTTGTTTTCCATCCCGATAGCATTGAGTCACCAGGAAAATCGAATATTGTCCAACACAAAGAAGCATGCAACATGAACATTTCATTCCTTTTTTTATCATAAGTTTCCAACCCTATATTCCAAATATCATTTAACTCATCAATTAAGGGTTGTAAATATATGTCAATGTTATTTCTAGGGCCCTCAGGCCCCAGAATCAGCAATGATAACATCTAATACTCATGCTTTACAAACATCCACGGCGGCAAATTATAATTGATCAATACTACCAGCCATGTACTATGAGCAACACTTATTGTCCTAAATGGGCTAAATCCATCAGAGGCCAATCCTAACCTCACGTTTCTAGGTTCTTTAGCATACTCAGGGTACAAAGAATCAAACTGTTTCCAAGCTAAGCCATCAGCAGGATGTCAAAGATTTCCATCTTTTGGACGTTTATCATCTACCAAGTCATATATTCAGCAGTTTCAGAGCACATATATATTCTTTGCAACCTAGACTTGAGAGAAAAATGCCATAATACCTTAGCTGGAATTCGTCGACTAGGTTTTGAGTATTCATTAGATTGACTCCCTTCATATTGTCTCCACTTGGAGACATGACAAACCCGACACTCATCTGCATTTTCATACTCTTTCCAATATAGCATACAATTATTAGGACACACACAAATCATCTTATAGTCAAGGCCTAGGTCTCACACAATATTTCGAGCTTCTCTTAAACTACCAGGAAGATTTGCTTCTGGAACCATTTCTTTCAAAAGCTGTATGATGTCATCGAAAGCTACATTACTAATTCCATGAAGTGTCTTATATAAAAATAGTCGAATGATGAAAGCAAGTTTAGAAAACCTTTTACATCCTGGGAACAACACTTGTTTACCATCTTCTACCAACCTATAAAACTTCTTAGCTTCATCATTGGGGCCATTTTTTACATTAGTCGAACATTCAGAAATATTTCTAAATCTATCGGTTAATAATTAACTAGTATCATCAGGAAATCTTAGCCCCTCATCTTCAATTCGAGTAATGAACTCATTTGATAATGGTTCCTCACCATGGAAGATCCACAAATAATAATTATTAACAAAACCAAAAACTTTTAGATGGTCAAAAATCTCATGTCTTTTTAGCCAAAAGCGATTTGTACACCGCTTACATGGACACCTTATTTGATCCCCTATAACGACCTTAGAAAATGAAGCATTAAGGAATTCAACAACTCCAGAATCATACTCTGGCAATCATCTAGGTAAATACATCCGTTTTCTATCCGTTGCCATCTTCCGATTGCGAATTCTGGAATAAATTAAAATTTTCGAATGAAACATATATAAAAATCACATTACAAGAAAGAGTTATCTAGAATAATTCTATTAGAGTATATGAGATGGTAACATTATTGTGAATTAGAAGTAAATGTAATTTAGAATAATCCCAAGAACATAAATAGGCATGTTACTGGTGTAACTATTTTCTCCGAAAAAGGCATAAACCTAAGAGATGGACAAATGCCTAGACATGATGGTGGGATTTTATTAGTCTCGAACTATCAATTATTTAAATATCGCTCAAAAATAATAAATATTTACTAATGAAAGTGTATGAGATAAAATAAGCCAAACATTAACAAGACAATATTAGAAAGTGGTTTATATTCAAACTCCGTCTTTTCATCCTAAAATATTAAACAATCAGACACTTTTTTCTATCAAGCTTATTCAATTGTAGGGAAAATATAAAGGGTGAGTTAAGGAGCATAAATTACATCATTGATTAGGCCCATCTTGCAAAGGAAAAGCAAGGCAATCAAACCCACAATTGTCAAGATAAGAATATGCTAAAACTGATTCATACAATGTCAGTTCCTTTGAGAAGACTGAAGCTAGCAAGAATGTAATTGCCCCACTAAGCGCTACTGTCGGGCTTAAGGTACAACAACTGAGTATTTTCACATTTTAACTAATCCATTTATTAAGTAAAAAAAAACTTCAGTGGCTAAAAAAACATGTGTAATCATTAAGAAATGGAGTCCCTCTCGGACGTATGATACATGACTAATCTAATCATGCTTGTTTTTGTTGGCCAATCATGTAAGACGGACACTATCCGTTTTAAACATAAAACGAGTCAAATAAATACAAAATCACCCCACTTGTTGCCTAAGAAATACCAAAAGGTTTATTTTTATTACCCCCAAGTGGTACTATTTGACCCGTCTTAAGCTTAAGACGGATAGTACCTGTCTTAAACAATACTTACCAATAAACTGTATGACGATCATCTTCTAGGCCCAAATATGGGCAGTAGCAATTGGAATACCAAGTCTAAGACAATCAGAAATACCAAATTCTCAATTTGTCAATTATTTCATGGTCATTATAACTATCGGCGTGATTAAAATAATAACATATAACCGAGTATCATGATTAATAATATAATTCATCAAAAATCAACGCAAGCATATGAGAAGAAAATATTAAATCGCAAAAATCAATCATCGAACCATTCATCTTATAAAAATAAAACATATGTACAAAGCTGTAGTAATCAATTTATGTGAGGATAAAATATTAAATGGCAAGTATAAAAAATCAACATAAGCATCAAACAATTCTATAGCATATATAATTGAATAGGAAAAAACATGTAGATAAATCAACTTAAAATGAACATAACTGAATCGTCATACCGGAGACAATTGAGAATATTGCACGTGAAACCGATTGATGCAGATCAGCGATTGAATTGAATGGCAAAAAAGTGACTGATGAAATGGTGATGAATTTAAATGACGGAGACGGTTAAATTGATGAATAAGGTAGGGGATTTAGTATTCGGTAAAGTTTAGCGGTGAAGAGTTTACTTTCAATATATTTGTTGTTGAATTGGTGATGAGGAATACGTATAAACCTAGGTTATTTCTAAACATAAGACAATATTTGTTATCTTTAATTTTTCTTTTCATTTTCGCTTATTCCGCTTAATTTTAATACTCTCGCCAATTTTTCATTTTTAAAAATTTTCAGCAATTATGGCGTGCGACGGTTTTTTTTCATGGATTTACAGAATATGATCACTTTTTGGTTAATAGGCGCCACTTTTGGGTAAATAGTACTCAGCCTAACAAGTTTAATACAACCCAAAAAAAGAAGGTTAAATCACATATTGCAATATATTAAAAACTGTTGCTAGTGTAGCTACTAATGCAAGACTTTAAAAATAATGTCGCTACACGTAATGTTAAAATGCAACAATTTCACAAAAATGTTGCATTATAGGATAAAGGCAACATATTTGTAATAAGTGTTGCTTAGATAATATCTATACTATAATTTGCAGCATAAAAAAATAAGTGTTGCGTGCAATATGTTGCAATAGGTTCATTTTGTAGTAGTGATATTAATATATGGTTTTTGAAAATGAGGAAACATATACTTTTACCGCCTCCTTGTGGATTCGATACCCTACTTACCGCTGACTATAAGTTAGCATTGAGTTAGGTTTACTTTTTGTTAGGGGACGCGACTTTACCCTTATCAAATTTGGCGCCGTTGCCGGGGAGGCATCTATTTTCTGTTTGTTTTTGCTTAGTTTGTCTTTTGTTTCAGGGAACTTTAGTTCCTTGAGACTGTTCTCATGCTACTTACAATAAATTTCTGGAAGGATGAGAATAAGTGTTTTGGTGCTTAAATAGACAAGTTCAAGGAATGGCTAGGTACACAAAGGTATGGAGATTTTTCTGCCATCCAGATCTGTATGTCTATTATTCAAGGTGTAAATGACCCAACATAAACGTACCTTAACTCCATAGGTAAGGGGGACTTCGGCGGGAAACTCGTTAATGAGGTTTTAAAATTCCGTGAGTGGTTTGCCCTGAAAGTCCATAGACCTTAATTAGACTCCTCTAATTAGTTACTAAATTACTTGTTAATTTAGTGTTTAATGATCTATGTAACATGCATGCAAATATAAAGACATTATATAAAAGAAGAAATTTGCTCACATTGAAATGGAAATAAACTGGGCACACTAAGAACAATTTCTTATTGTTCTTGAACTAATGTAGGAAATGATCCTCCAACAATCTTCAAATAAGAAGACCTCTTTCTAGTTGCACCCAAGATACACCCAAATAATCACTAGTATTATTAACTAGATAATATTACTGATATATCTTAATATTATTAATATTACTACCTTAGTAATATATATGTACTATAATATTAATTTTAGAGAGTTTTAGTAAGAAGGTTGAAGTTTAGAGAGAGGTAGAATAATCACCCAACCAAGTAATAAAATGAGAACAACTACTGTCCTATTTATAGGCAACATGGCCTGCCATAATGCTCTACATGAGCAAATATTTTGTTCAATTTTATTCTCATGCAATGTAGTAGAGTGTAGTAGTGGTTGTAATGATTTTGGTATGCATGATATGTCACTATCACATGGTGACTTGTGTGCATGAACTAGAACTGTTGGAGTAAGTGTCTTCCACAATAATGCATTTATATAATAAATCTCATTTCGAATATACGTGGCATGATTAGTATATTTTGATACTCCACGTAAGTTGATTAACGTAAATCGGTAACGCTCAGGTGACAAGAGTTTGACGTTATTGTCGTATAACGACGGTGATCAACTGATCCCTTTAGGTCACACCTATAGGATGTGTGACAACCCTCGCGAATGCGGAAATATAAAACATACAAGCATGTGAATTATATAGCGGAAATATGAAGCTTTTAAAAACTTTTATACATGCAAGATAAGTATACGAGGAGTGTCAAATTACAAACCAAAGTACGAAATATAATACAATAAGAGGCGTAGTCTCTTAAAAGGGTAACAATGTCAAAGTGATTAGCAAACTAGCTAATTAACGACTAGAGGTGCATCTTCCAGGGACAACGCCCGCTAGCTCACACCCGAACCCAAAATAGCATAAGCAAAAAGCCATCCAAATCAAGCAACCTGTTCATTCATGAAAAACATGAACGCCTCAGTCAGTGGGGAGTAACTCCGGGTTCTCCCAGCCATATCACATTAAACGTACATAAAAGGAAATACAAAAGTAGAAGCATGCATATATCGATATACATGTGAAATACGATAAGGATAGATAGGCAATTCAATATATAATGATAAGAGCATATGGAATACAAATCCGAATCCATCATGTTATACAAAGACTCGGGGAAGACTGTAACACCCGGAAATGTACCCTATTTTTCTAGTGAAAATATTTTACGGATACGTTTCAGCAAATTTAAGTTTTAATATAGAATTTTATGTGCCGAGTCGAATTTAGAATTTCCGAGTTTGTATTTGGAATTTCCGCGAGATTCCATGAGAATCCCGTCTTAAGGCAAGTTTGACTTTTGTTGACTTTTTCCTTATAAATATCACACTACACTTAACCTATTTTTCATTCACAACTCAAACACAACACATTTCTTCTTCATTAAGAAATCTCAAACCCTTGCCTCCATCTTTGATCCTATTTTATAATCATCGTATCTCATTCGTTTCCCGCTCAAATTCACGTAAGTTCGTCTCATTCTTCCCCTCTTACCTTCCTCTATCCGTATTGGTAATAAAATCATCGTCTTTCTCGCTTTTTAAATTATCCGTCTTTCTCAAGGTGAATGATATTCATCTTTTATTATCTAATTGTATGTAGGTGGAGACTAGGAAGGTTTAGAAATCGATTAAATACGCGAAAAGGTAACGGTGAAGGGTTACTCGATATCATTTACGTGTTTTATGTGTTTTCTAGGTTAGTAATCGTATTTAGATTATGGTTAGTATGCTTAGGACTTGTGTTGTTGTTGATGGATGTTGTTAGTTGTTAATTGATATGAGAATTGATGATTTGTGGTGATAAATGAGGAGTTTGTTGTTGATAACATGTTGATTTTTGATCGTCCTTGAATCCCGTGAAGGACGCAGGCTGCGTCGTGGTGACGCAGGCTGCGTCACTCGCTGCCGACAGAAATTTTCCTGCACTGACCCCTTTTCGTAAAATGATCATATCTTCTTCGTTACTTGCTTGTTTTGGGCGTGTGACATCTCGTTGGAACTGTAAGACGATAAGCTATCACCTCCAATTGGAATTTCTGCATTTTCATGTCTAGAACTTTATTTATGACCGTTTGAAGTGGACCCTTGTTTTCGTTGGGTTCCAAACAACGTTGTTTTGGAGAGGTGATCTATGTTTTTATTCATTATGCTTCCTAAACTTGCTCTAATGCTTATGTATCATGTATTGATTCATTTTCATCATATTTAAGTTTATATAATGCCATACTCACATGTTTTTGTGACGGTTTTTGGTATGTCCCACTTTGAGTCGGTTTTTACAAATGTTACGGTTTGAGCACAAATTTCCTATGTGCTTTGTACTCTCATTTCCCGGCTACACCCTTATACTCGTTAGACTGGAATGTCGAAGCGATGGGGTGTATCCTTGATGCTTGTTTGCATGTTTTAGTGGGGATATGACGACGTTGTTAGGAGGTGAACGCAATGCGTTGATCGACCCGGCCGTCAAATGTTGTATCTTTGCGAGGTGGTGTCATTGCATGTAGCGTACTAGCTTGACTTTTGACTATAGATCTCTTTCCGCCTCTTGCGTGAAGGTTGACCGAATTTGGGGTACTCGGCGTCTATGATTGACCGAGTCTTGGATGTGGAACGTCTTACCACATGTCGAATCGGAACACGTCTTATTCCGAGAGTTCTGGCCAGGGTTTAGACTAGGACCGTATTATTATCGTCGTCCTACCGAGAGGATTAGAGTCTTGTGTGGTACGAAACGTCTTATCGTAGCTGATTTCCGGGAAACGTCTTA